>CAMOHE010039536.1:27424-50398 GCA_946598075.1 Artocarpus hirsutus
TAGTCAAGCTAGCCTTCATCGCTTGACTTGTTTCTATTTAAAAAAAAAAATGTAAAGGGATGATATATCTTTTAATTTTGTGAATTTATTATAAGCTAGCATTTGTTGACTAACCAGGGTTGGAATCGTGGATTTGGTTAACCAAAGGTGTTGAGCAAAAAAAAAAAAAAGAAGAAACGTAAAGAAACTTATTATATATATATATTTATTATATGTATAAATACATATATAAAGTCGGCCGGCAAAAAGCAGACTTATTCCAACATTGGGTCCCTTTGTCGTGGCACAGCCCCCCAAAATCCGTGGATCTAAGCAAAGTTCTAAACCCACATTAATTATTTTTTTTATTTAGCTTTATATTCTTTTCCAACGATATCTTCACTTTGATTCCGCTCCCATCTATATGTGTATGTGTATATATATGTGTATATTTATATATGTATATAATATACATCATGCACATATACATAATACGTACCATGATCATGTACATGGTTATAGCACATCAGTCTACGTATGTGTGTGAGACTTTGAAGTTTAAGATTCCCTATGGAGTTTGGACCATTATGTGAGAATTAATTCCAATTTTTTCACGTGGACCACCCCCACCCGCCTCCTGCTTTGGTCCCAAAACCCCAATCTGTTTTTTAATATTGTCTTCTCTGGGTATACAAAGATTTTGTTGCAGAAACGTCTTCTTTGGGATGAGGATGGAAAAGCATTTCACAACCCCACCCATCTTGTTGCTGTCTCTAATCCTATTAATATGAGAAATAGGTGGAACAAACAAATATTGAGGAAAGAAATAGTAGATGCATTTTTGGATTTATTGTTACTCCATAAAAAAAAGAAGAAAAGATTAGAGAAGAGGAGTAGGCGAAGGATTCAAAATCTTGAATATAGGATTTCAAATTTCATCATTTCAAAGTTGAAAGGATTGGGATGACAATTATACCAAACACAATAAAAAAAAAATAAGTGATTCATGTTTTTTTTTTTTTTCCAATTTGTGCTTGCTTGAATCTATATCTTTTATTTGTTATTATTTTTTCTCTCATACCACACGTGGCATCATCTGAGATTTTTTACGAACTTCGTGAATTAGCTAAAATCTAAATTTGTACCATGGTTGAATTTCTTCAATTTTCAAGAAAACTGGGATGGAAGATGAATAAGTATATAACTTTTTTTAAATAAAAAAAGGCTTTTTTAAGAAAAGTTAAATTTCAAAAGATGAAAAGGAAATACAAAATTACTGGACACACTCCTGACCCTCCAACTACAGGAAACGGTCCATTTAGTGCTCGGAAATCCCTCACATTGCTAGATTTAAAGAGAACATTGTTAATGAAGCTATTGAATCGACTAGAGGATGCGAGCCAGTTTATATACATGACTTTTTGAATCCTTCTTTATAGCATCGGATGATCAATTCTGTAACTGACACAAAGTAGACAGAAGAAAATCTTTGCACTATATTCGCGGCAGAAGGGTTTTGACAGACAATTGATCCTATCTAAAAACTTGAAGGAAAATTCAAAGAGAAAGAGTATATATTGGACTCCACGAACAGAAAAACGCCTAAAAAGATGCATCAAAAATGGGGCACGTATCTTTCACATATCTGCCACAATGTGGAACATAACATCTACTTTTATTAAATTAGGAGCACTTTATCGTAAAGACCAACACTACACGTAAAAGAAAAATATCCGTCACACTTGAGAGACAATCAAAATTATTACTAATTCCTGCTATTGCGCGCGCACCTTTACAACTCTCTTTCCCGCCCCCCGCCCCCCCTCTCTCGCATTTGTCGTGAATCAATGGGAGGAGTTGGCTCTATATACAGCCGACGGCAACTTTGGCTCCAAACTTTTGTTAAGTGCATGTGGTTAACATCAACGAGGCATTCAAAACGTTGCATTGCATGCCCCTGATACAATTGGGTAATACTAGCCTTCGTAGTTGTTGTTAGTTTTTTACAATGTTTTAGAGAAAATATACGGAAACATGTATAGATGCGGAACATATATAATAAAAATTTTCATAAATTTTTTATAAAACAATGCTATAGAATATATTAATTTAATGTTTAATAAATAAATATACAATTTGTGCTTGTGCAATTGTAGTAAAAACGTCAAAGATCTTCTATCGGGAAATATACTCTAGACGAAATCACTGTCTTTCTCTGTGGTCCTCGACATCAATCTAACAAACATGTGGGCGTAAAAGGGAAGTAAAGTTTCTAAAGACCACTCTTCTCTCTTTGGTCTCCTACTAATCTTAACACATAAGCAAAACGAGAAAGGGAAAAGAAGAACTCTACTATTCTTCTATTTCTTTCTTTCTCTACATGCCTGAAACTATAAGGGTTTTGGGAGAGTTTTTGTCTTACTAAGACTCTTAATCATGTGTAGAATGAATAGAGGAGGCTTTTATTTAGAAAGAATGAAAGATCCAATTAATTCTGGAAACTTCCTCCATTTTAATTTTAGATATCACATATTGAACTAGAATAAAAGATAAAGTTTCTCATCCCTTAGCTGCTTCACACTGCACACACAAATACCATATTTATGTGTGTCGCGCCAATGAGGGGAAAAGGAGAGAGAAAAATTCTACTTGTTACCCAATTTGATTTCTTTCCAAATTTAAATTTCTAATTTTGAATAAATCATATTTATCAAAATTAGAAACTTTTAGAAAAGAAAACTTGAAGAACATGTCTTAGAGTGCAATGGAAACCTTTCCCTATAGCAGTATGGACAATACAGTGGTGAAACCCATTGTATGTGACTTTCAAAATTAATTATTATTTATTATTAAAAAAATCTTATTATATAACAATTATAAATTAATTCATAATTAATTTATTTTGAGTGATAGGTGGATAACTCTATGGAAATAACACAGTTCTTAGTCCATGAGATTTTATTTTATTTTAAGTTATTTTTAGCTATTTTATTTAATCTTCCTTTTTATTTTAATTTATTTTATTTTCTTATTTTTAGTTTTATTTTTTTTATTTTGATTTATCTTAAAATATATTTGAATACATTTTTATTTAGATTTCCCTCTAAATATTTCATTTATACTCATTTATGTAGGTAAACTTTAGAAATTGGGGCAAGAAGGCAATTTAAGGGGGCAAAGAGGAGGTTTGGAGCTAGAATTTGTGCCTTAACACCACAAAATCTATGCCCTCATGCAGAGTCACAGAACATGGGTGCCCACACGCTATCCAAACCTTGCAACTGCATGAGAGAGGCTTTAGGCCTCTCCAATAATGAGACGTGTGGCCGCGCCAAATCAAATTGTTCAGCTATGTGTGTTGATTCCTTGGTTAGTCGCACCAAAGGTGAGGCACGCAGTAGCACCAAATCTCCCTTGCCGCTGTGCGTCCTTGTTCTGACTTCAATTTTGTGTTTATTTTGAGGCTAATTTGAGGAGAAAAATCCCCGATTGTTTGGAAGCCTATAAATAGGTCTTTTCTAGGGTTTTAGAAAGAAGAGAGGAGGTAGAGGCATAATTGAGAGAGATTCTTAGTTTCTAACTTTGAGAATAACTCCTTTCTTTTGTAAAAATATATAAAATTAGTGCTAGTTTTTGTGTTTGATTTTAGTGGTAGTCTTAGATTAGCTATTTTATTTTTCTTTTGAAGACACCATTTAAGAGAACATTTTGGAGCTTCAAAGAAGAGGAAGAAAAAGATTTGGGGAAAAAGTTTTGAAGATTGTGACACCTCTATTTGGTGATTTTTTCCTATTTTTATTCTCTAAATCTCTGTATATTCTAAGAATGTTTGATTATTGGTGTTGTTAAATTTTATTTGTTATTATGTGTAGTTAAGTTTCTTAGTCTAAAGAGCTATGGACCTCAGTTGAGATTGTGTCTGGTTATTGTCTTAGATTGTTGCGAGTTGATTTTTATTTTCCGTTTATTTGTGTTTCCTTGAGTTTAGTGTCTCAAATTGTTTGATCACCAATTAGTTTATTTTGCATTTAGGATTAGTACTTGGAAAATGAGGATTCTAAATATGGAAATACAACTTAGAGATTTGCAGAATTGGGAGACCTATGATATTATTTGTGGCCAATTATTAGAACTTGCTTAATAAGCTCTTAGTAATTGATTTGAAATAGAGACATTGGAATTAATTGCTTTGGGTATTCTTCAATTGAGTACTTAGGAGAGAAAAATTAAGATATATAAGTGTTCTATGCCAATAAATGAGGGAGATTAATTTATTTTACCAATAAAAATAAAACCTTGGTAAAATAGTTCCTCTAGACTCGTTTTATTATTGTTTATTTTAATTTTCACTTTAGTATCTAGTTTTAGTTTTCATTTTTGTTTTTTTTTTTGTTTTATTTTAATTTTGGTTATCTAAACAATTCTAGCGTTAATCTAATTTCAGTATTTAATGAAAAATGAACACAATTTCTTAGAAAAACGATGCTTTACTCCCACTTTATTCCTTCTGAGCATGTATACTCGCATGCAAATAAATTTTTGGTGTTGTTGCCAGAGAATGTTGTTTAGTTTTGGTTAATATCGATACTAATTAGCCCTAGGATTAATTTGGATATTTTCCTTGCTTTTATTTTTCTTTAGTTTCCTTTGCTTTTAGATTTGTTTTTGTTAGTTTTGTTCATATAGCGAGGTACTTTGTAATGTCTCATCAATAAGTCATCTTGAGTTTTGCCCAATATGATTTGGAACTAATACATAGTGCTTGGTAGAGATATAAAGAGTTGCAAATTTGATTTCGTTACTATGAGGCTTCAAAATTTTCTTAATGGGTTATGTGTTCGTTACTATGAGGCTTCAAAATTTTCTTAATGGGTTATGTGCCACAATAAGAAATTAGGTCGAATGCGGAAATGATACCATCTCTTTCTATTAGCTATCCACGGATGATGCCTATTGTATGATGGAAGACATGGTGGATTATGATCATTAGTGTTAAAACAATTCCAACAATATGGAGCCACAAGTTGACACCCTACCTCAAGAGACTATACCGGCATGTGAAGAGGTACTTACCCAAATGACAATGCAAATTAATCAATTGAAAGATAATGCTAACCACTTGACGATTTCCTAACTTGGTCAAATTGATTGTATAGAAACCAAATTGGACAAATTGTAAATATGCTTGTTGAGTTGAAACAACGTGGTTCGCCTAACACATCAAAGGTTAAACCAAGTGAGGAATCAACACCAAGGAGAAGTACTTAGAGATTTTCAAAAAGAATCTCTAAGTGAAAAAGAGACTCAAGACTTGAACATTAAGAAAAAATTTAAGAAGACATCTGTATTGTCCAACTTGTAGTGCCAACATCGATCCTCGAAGATCATGCTATGAAGATCCTATATGGCCAACACTTTCTCTATAGACATTAGCATTGCTCCTACTAGCCCATCAAGCTTATTCACTAGATCCCCAAAATTTTTTATATTTTTGTAAGACCCGTACGTAGTGTTGTATGACACCTACTATAGGTGAAGCCATTTTTTGATGAGCATCGCTCCTACTATGAAGATCCTATGTGGCCAACACCTCCTCTATATACATTAGCATCGCTCCTACTAGCCCATCAAGCCTATTCACTAGATCCCCAAAATTTTTTATATTTTGCCAAGCTTGAGGGCATCACGTTGTAAGACCCATACGTAGTGTTGTATAACACCTACTGCAAGCAAAAGCCGTTTTTTGATGAGCGCTTCTACAAAAGTCGAGCTAACAACTTTAAATCAAGCGATTCTTGGGAGGCAACCCAAGTTTTCTAAAACTTTTACTTTGTTTGGTTCGAGTTTTAGCAAGTCTTAATTTTTAGGAACTTTTTACTTTGCTTTTCTTTCTTTCCTTTTTTTTTTTTTGTAGGCATAAGCAGAGGAACCAATGAGAGTTAGAGACGTGGGAGGCATTCCAAGAGTTTAAAGAACATCAAGCCTTACCAAAACATTAACGAGTATCAATGAGGGAAGTTTTCTTTAAACTTTCTTATTGTTTTGAGCTTTCTAACATGTTGAAGATTTTGTGCATATTGAGTTTGGGGGAAAAAAATTAAACTTTTGTTTTTGTTTTTGCTTTAAAAAATTGAAAAATTTAAAAAGTTTTGAATAAGAAGAGAATTTTATACTTTTTTTGGTGATTTCTTCTAGACTAATGATGAGAATTATGGTTGAAAATTATGCATTGCTTGTGGAAAGTGTGACTATTGCTTAAGTTTGTGCTTAGTTCTTGAGTTTGTTTCATTTTGATTGTGATTGTTCTATTTTGAGCACTATGTCTTGATTTTTGAGTTGTGTATTCGTGGAGAATGTTTGATTGTATAATTTTCAAGATCTCCTAAGGCCTAGAATTTGTTTAATTTCCTCTCTTGGCTAAATCCTGGAACTCACTTTATTAAAGAAATGACTTAGGCCATCCTTGGATTGTTTGAGCCTTTTCGAGCCCACCTAGACATCTTCTTGCCCTTAGTGTACCTCTTTGAGCCTTATATTTTCTTTCTTTGTTAGTAGTATTTTTAGCCTAGCCATTAAATAATTTGTCATTCCTTACCATATTCTAAGCATACGATCTTTTTAGGAATTAATTTTTAGCTATGCTAAGTTATTGGAGGAAGGATGGAGTTTAAGAAGTTTTCTTTTTGTTTTATGTCTTTATGTTTATAAAAAAAAAAGAAAAAAAATAAAAATAAAAGAAAATAAAGTGGTGGGCAAAAGAAAGTTAAACCAAAGTTTAGGGGAGTTACTTGGAAGGCTGGAACACAGCTCTACAAAGGTCCTAGACTAATTTATATGCTTAAGCTATGATTCAAGCCATAAATTGTCCTTCATCCTACCCCTCACCTAAGCCATTCATTATAAGCTTATTGAAGTCCTAAGTCCTTAGTGTGAAGTTGGTTTATATTAGTAGAAAGAGACATAAAAAGTAAACCTATGAGACTTGCGTATTCCTTGAGATTCTTTGCTAATTTTATGTTTGCATAAGCTTATTTAAATTACATGCAACAAAGAAAGAAAAGGCCGCACACACTTGGACAATCTATTTGGAATGACACATACTCTAGGATTAGTCATAATACTTGGCCAATGTTTATATTTTTTCCTCTAAGCTTTGCTCTCTAGTCAATCTTTGAGAATTTGTTAGAGAATACCATTTTAGCACAATTTGTCTCTAGTTTATTTGTATTTTTATTTTTGTTTCTTTTTTTGCTTTTGCTTGTTTTTTTGCTTTTGCTCGAAGGCAAACAAAATTAAAAGTTTGAGGATATGACAACTCTATGAACATAGAGTTGTTTTACCTATTTAAAGAGCTTAGTTTTTGAGAATTTTTTTATTTTAATTTTTAAGTTATTATCATCATTTTTTATTATTTTTCTTTTCTTTTGCTTAGGACAAGCAAAATATTAAATTTAGAGGTGTGATAACTCTAAAATAGAGTTATTTTACCTCCTTTATGTATTTAAAGTGCTTAGATCTTCATGTTTTATTTTATTTTTAGCTATTTTATTTAATCCTACTTTTTTATTTTAATTGATTTTAGTTTCTTATTTTTGTTTTATTTGTTTATTTTGTTTAGTCTTAAAATACATTTGAATACATTTTGATTTAGTTTTCCTCTAAATATTTCATTTATACTTGTTTGTGTAGGCAAACTTGAGAAATTGGGGTGAGAAGGCAATTTGAGGAGGTTTTGGAGCTAGAATCCATGCCTTAGTGCCACAAAATCCATAGGGCATCACAGAACATGGGCACCCCCATGCCATCCAAACCTTACAGCCGCATGAGTGAGGCTTTAGGCCTCTCCAACGACAAGACGCGTAGCCATGCTAAATCAAACTACACAATCGTGCATGTTGATTTCTCAGCCAGTCACACTAAAAGTGTGGCATGCATCCGCGCTAGATCTCCCTTGCCCCCACGCGTCCTTGTTCCAACTTCGATTTTATGTTGATTTTTAGGCGAATATGTCGAGAAAGTTCCCTAAGTATTTGGAGGCCTATAAATAGCTCTTTCTAGGGTTTAGGTATTTTATTTTTCTTTTGAAGACATCATTTAAGAGGACCTTTTGGAGTTTCAAATACGAGGAAGAGGTTTTGGAGACTGTGGCACCTCGATTTGGTGATTTCTTTCCCTTTTTATTCTCTAAATATTTGTATATCCTAAGAATGTTTGATTATTGGTGTTGTTAAATTTTTTTTGTGATTATCTGTAGTTAAGTTCCTTAGTCTAGAGGGCTATGGATCTAAGTTGAGATTGTGTTTGGTTTATTGTCTTGGATTGTTACAAGTTGATTTCCATTTTTCATTTATTTGTGTCGTTTGTTTGCGTTTTATTGAGTTTAATGCCTATAATTGTTTGATCGTCAATTAGTTGATTTTGCATTTAGGATTAATGCTTGGGAAAAAAGAATTCTAAATGTGGATTTAGGAAATACAACTTAGAGAATTGTAGAGTTAGGAGACCTATGATTTTCTTTGTGGCCAATTATTAGAACTTTGTTAATTGGTTTAGGTATTCTTCAATTAAGTACTTATGAGAGGAAAAATTGAGATACATGAGTGTTTTATGCCAATAAATCAGGGAGATTAATTTATGACCAATCTAGGCAATTACCAATAAAAATGAAAACTTCATAAAATAGCTCCTTTAAACCCGTTTTGTTATCATTTATTATTATTATTTTTTAGTTTCTAGTTTTAGTTTTTATTTTAGTTTTTTTTTTAATTTCAGCTGTCTAAGTAATTTTAGAGTTAATCTAATTTCAGTACTTAACGAAAATTGAACACAATCCTTGAGGAAAACGATATTCTACTCCCATTTTGTTACTTGTAATCTTGTATACTTGCACGTGAATAAGGGGACTAATGGACCTATAATTTTAAGCTCCAATAAAACCAACATATTAACTAAACTCATTAATAAAAATATTTTACTTTATTAATTACAATGTTATTCTTGAAATTATAGACATAATTACTCAAATTCTAGGATCATCCATTTAGTATAGTCATTGTATATAAATTGATCTTCTATAAATAATTCATTATTAGAGCCAGGTAAAATCCGTTAATCTCTCTAATTACTTCTTTATCTTTAAATGCCATTGATTCTCTAATAAATAACAAATTTGTGAACTTAGTCACGACTTGAACACTCATATTATTTAAGACCTGAATCAATACTCAAGAGATCATTTATCTACTTCTCATTAAAAAAGAAATGAATTCCATATTGTAATATTCATATTCCCGCTGCCTACTTCATTTTGCCCCCAAAATACAAAGTATAGGATTAGATTATCGAATCTATATTGAGTAAATCAAAAGACACAATTCCATAAATAGGATTCTGCTAATAACTCAAGAATATTGAAATTATTTTATATATGAACATAGATCGATATAATTAGAACTTGCTATATTCTAATAAAAATTATTTAATTGTTCATATCACATTACATTTCGGTCCTACATAATCTCATTATGTATAGTGTAGTTATTAAATGACCCATATAGTAACTGTTCGGATAAGACTGTTTTGTTCTCAATAGAAATGACCTATACTAAGAACGCTTAATCAAATATTTTATGCTTTAATTAAATAATTAATTATAATTGTTAATTATACAGAATTGCGTATTTTATTTATTATTCTTAGATGTTATCCTCTTGTGTGCTTTAGGAATTTTAATGCTGTTCATAAAGTATTCAAAATACATGCATTCAAAGTTTAATAAAAAAATTCACTGTACTTATTTATAAATATGTCCTTTATAAAACATTATATGCTTTAAGGGTATCTATTTTAATAGTTATAGGGTCCTAAATGGCATATTCTATGTGAGAGACAAAGCATAATGCTTTTGGGTTTGGCTCTTGAGTTTTAGGCTTGGTGACAAAGCCAAGAATTATTGTTGGGAGGGGAGGGGGTAAATATATGTACAATGAAATTTTAATTAAAATTGATTGTTAATATATTACAAATTGTCTCTAACAGGCTTTTGTGTCTTGAAAATGTTGCATAATAGGGTTATTGTTTAGATTATTAAAGATAACCCTTTTAGATTTATTCAAATATTATCATCCCCAACTGATCTTCAATTAGATTATGCTATCAATTCTTCACAATATTGATTAATTTTTTCATCATATTTAGACTTAAAAATATTACCAAAAAAAAAAAAGTTGGTATTTATCTTATAAAATAATCATTTAGTTCTTTCAGTTATATATAATAATAGCATAAAATAACTCCACAATAAATGATAAAGGGTCATTATAGATTATGTGTTCTTTTTTTTGTCATGTTTCTTTTTTATTAAGTTATGAAAAGCTTTTTATATATATTGGACGTTAAAATTTAAATATCTATTGTTCTTTTTTTAGAAAGTAGTATTTTTTTTTGTATTTTTGCAGGTATAAAGAGACTTTATTTTTATTTTTTGGAGGGGGTTGGGTTTGGCTAATTTATTATATATACTTGTATATATATGCAAAGGTTAAATAGGGGAAAAAAAAAGTTGGGGTGGGGGCGAGGCCTAAACCCCCTCGTGGTCATAAGGTTCCTCTGTCCCTGTTTAGGCTAATGTTGATCTTCAATACTTTTCCTCATTGTCGGCTTTTGATCTTCCAACTTGCTATGTTGAACTGACTTCAAAACTTTTCAAATTTGGTAATGTTTCAGTTTTAGCTAACAAGTCTACAACTTGATCACTTGATGCATTTTTATTTCTTCTTGTAACATCTTTTCTCTTGTAAAATAGTAATGCCACTCCACATGCTTGGTTCTTGCATGAAATACCAAAAATTTTGCCAAGAAGACTCTTAATTAATCGTCACTATAAAGCGGCATTCATAATCAATCGGGCCTGGTATTAATCTTACATCAGTTGTATCAACTATGTGATTTCCTAAGCCACTATAGCCAAGTTTGAACACATATCTAGTTGTCGAACAACGCATGTCATGATCTCCTATATAATCAACGTAGTAGTAGTAGCCAACAAATCACTTGCAACCTTCACTTTTCTTAGACAAACAGGCCATAGTAAGTTGTGCGATGCCTCTAAGTTAGACTTCTTAGGATCCTGCATGTACTAACTCATCATGCCAACTTCACAGTCACAGTTAAGTATTATAGAACTCCCTACAAGATGTCGAGACATCTTCTGGTCCTCTAAGTCTTTGCTTTCATGGCACATACTTTAAATTTCCGTAACAGGTCTTTTGCATACTTCTGCTCATGAAAGTATAATCTTTCCTCTGTTGCAATTTGCTTTTAGTCCAACAAAGTGCTTGACCTCTCCAAACTCTTTTATCTATAAGCATAAATTCTTTTTTGTTTGACGAATTTGTTTTTTTATCCCCAGTGGTGAACAAATTATCCATACATTCTAACACTATTTCGAACCTCAAAGAAGGAAGTAAAAGAGATAACATGTTGGTCAAAACATTTAAATAATATAAAATGAGACCTCAAAGAAAAAAATTCTAAGAAAAATGAATTAAGTGCAATAATAAAACGACCTGGCTATTCGAGCTATTACTTTTTGTTTTTGCTTTAAAATGTATCATACTTATGTGGAATTACTCAGAAGGAAAAAAAAAGGTTAATTTTTGTTAAATAGAATCATATTTAATTTACTTTGTAGTCATCGAAAATATTTTATAACACTAGTTAAATTTATGATTACAAAATATATACGCATGCACTCCTATAAAAACAAAATAGTTCTTGCTTACTATTATAGTAATTAAACAATCTTTTATAAGCAACATAATTTTTAAACTACAATGATATTCATAACCTGATCGTTGCACTTGTCGACCCACTGCGCTCAACCCATCGTTACTTACTTTGACATTTTGGCAGACTTTCCTACAACATGGGAGAAACAAGATGAGTTTAGCTCAACAAGTTCAAACATATCAGACAAAACATGAACTCCAATTATGCTTAATTATGATCATCTTATGATTCTTAACTTTTTTCTATACTATAGGCGCAAGTGTTCGTACGAAAAGCACATTATATATCCTTGAACACTAAGATCATAATTTGTTTTAAACTTGATGCTGCACTTGGTTGGGCATGTCACTTAATAATAAGCATAGTAAACACTGAACATTGTATATGTCATGACTCAAAATATAAAATAATAATTATAACACATGCATGCATATTCCAAAAATATACAATGTATTTGAAAACCATTTCCCTCATAGCATAGATGAGGTTTGAAACTTACTTAAACCTTGTGCTAATGTTTCTAATTAATCTATAGCAAGCTCAATATTCTATTTAGATGACACATGACTATTAGTCCAAGTCTATACTATACTGGTAGTCAATTTTTATTTTACTTAACTTTAGACGTACTATAATCAAATCTTACGTCTCCTTGTACAGTTTTGCAATTAATGTAATATAAAACATTTCTCATTTAGGAGCTTTAAGCACTATAGGAAAAACTCAGAATCCATTTTAGTCATTTTATAAAAATAACAATTTTTCCCTCAATGTTTTTTTTTTTGGGAAAGTTCATAAACTTTCATAAAATCTCCCTGATTGAATTTTAATAATTTCGAATCACTTTTTTCCCATTTCTTTGGTTTGAAATTTCATATGTAAATCTCGTAAAATTCATAATTTAGAATTCGTATGGAATTGAAAAAAATCTCATTTTTACCAACCCTAATGATTTTGACAATATCTATAACTTTTATGTTTTAACCTTTTTAAAATAAAATGCTTTGAAGGAGTTTGGCCAATTTTTAATACGTGTAGAACTGAAAATCATGTTTTTCAGCTTGATCTAATTAGAATTTGAGGAAAACTTCACAAAAGTTGCTTATCTTGACATTTTCAATAAATCGCATGTTAAGCTCAGAAACTAGTTTAGCCTTTAAGTGTCTCAAAAACATATCTTTGAAAATTGTTCTAAAATATGTTGCGACACTTATTGCAACAATTAAGCTTACTAAGCTTACTTTTTCTTGTATATGATTCAACTTTGATATCTCAAGCATACCATCAAACACATAATGTATAACACATAAACTATACATGCGACATAGTTTCCATTACATATATCAAACACTTGTTGCACATAACTAATCAAAAATATTCTTTTCTTAAATTTTACTGCTAGGATTTCACCTAAAGGATCCCAAAGTATTTGTCCTCTTTTTTGGCACTGGTAGGCCTCTAAATCCCCTTGAGAACAAGTTCATAACATGACAAATAAAAACCTTACTAAAGCTTAAATAAAATCATTAAATACACTAAGCAAATTTAGGGTTACTATTAACACTCCTTTGATCTCCTCTAAAACATTAATTCTTGCTTCTGAAGTTGATTAGGAGGATGAAATTAACAAGATTCTAAGAGTACATAAGCCTAGAGAGGGGGAATTCTTGGGAGAGAAAAGTGGAGAAAATTTTAATTTGCCTTGACCCTTGGGTAAACAAAAATTTTATTGAGATACCCCTCCTTGAAGGTGCCGGATTATTCTGAAATTCTTGTTAAAATTCTACAATTTTGAACAGTTCCAACTTTGACAAACTTTGACTTTTGATAGTCTAATTCTATATTACAATTATTTTTCTTATACTGTTAATATACTTTTCTTATAATGTTAGTATATCTTTTTTGTATTGTCAATATGGTATCATGGAGATATTTTTCTCATCAATGCAAAAATATCCCAATTCATGGTATTCCATACTACATAATTCCCATCAACAGTAGTTCACTTATCTATATGGGTACAACTTTTGTACTATTCATTGTACTTTTTTTAAGTGTCTTTATACATTGTATTCCAACTCAAATTGGACTGTAGATACTCAAAGCTATACTAGTTTATTTGACTAGCATACTTTCAATATTTTACTCTTTCAGACTATGGCATGGTAATTTACTTTTAAGATACTTAATAAATTTTTAAGTATTAACTTACAAAATTTTTTCACATAAAATATCATAATTTACAAAAAAAAAATTACGCACACAATCCACGTAGAATTTCGTTATATATAGATTGCAAGATTTCATAATTTACAAAATATGAAATTTTGAAGAAATTCATTATTTAAATCTTAGTTAAATCTACATATAATCTAATGAATTTTTCAAATATTACAAATAATTAATTTAAAAATATTTATATGGGTCATATTTGAAAATAAATGTTTAATTAGAAAATATCTGAGAAAAAAATTATATGAAAATATTTAATATAAAACAATTAAAAAAGTATTTATTAGGTCATATTTGAGAAAATAATATTTTTAAAAGATTGCATGATAATTTTTAAAATACGAACATGTTTGAAAATTTTTTAAAGAGAAAAAACTGTTTGTTTTAATAGAAAAATTAAAAAATAAAAGATAAAAAAAAAAAAAGGAAAGCGTGCTCGAAGTTGAAGTAACAAAATATTAAAGCATTGAAAAATGGATGGATTTGAAAAAAAAAAAAAACTTATTTTTTGGGTGATTAGTTTAAAAGGTATATTTGGGGCTATATTTGAGAAAGTAATATTTTAGATGACTACGTAAAAAATATTGAAGTCAGGATATGTTTAAGAAAATTTATTTTGGAGGGAAAATTAGAAAAAAAAAATTAAAGAAAAACTTTAGGTTACAAGGTTTCTTGAAAAGAAAGTTAAAAGAAAAACTTAAAAAGAATAAAAGAAAAATTTTTAGATTACAAGATTTCTCATAAAAAAAAAAAGATATTGAAGCAAGCAAACAAGGTGAAGTACAAACCAATATTCAAGTCATTCTCCATTCTTATAGATCTTATAGATTTATAGATTATAAAATATGCATATTATATATTATAGATTACAGATAAATTATAAAATATAGATAATAGATAGATAGATGTTATGGATGTTATGAATACTTGGTCTTGTTATGAATGCCAAGTTTTTCCCCCATTCAACAAATGAAAAAAAAAAAGGCTATGTAAACCTATATTATAGTAAATATAAATGTTGTCCATATAAAGTTTTGGGTTTGGCTTGGAGAGTCCACGTAAGTGAGCAGAATGTAGGGAACATGTCAAGTTGATAAAAAGAAATATCCACTGATGTAAATGACACCAATCAACCTTGTACCAAGTGTAACTTTACTGGTATTTTAAAAGGAGTTTTCCGTTAATCATGCAAGTATTTCATTGTTGAAACACAATCATTGTTTATCATAACTCTATTCTCGTAAGAAATGATGGGGAAAATGTCATAATAAACATGATAAAGAAAGGCGCTCAATCTCGATTTAATACACGATTTACCAAAAATACCTGATTTTTTAGCATTAATGTACAAAATACGAGACTAAATACTTTATTATAGCCTCCTTAGTCTTAAATAGGATCTCTAACTCAATCCCATTAACCCTATCATGGTGCTAAATTTTACGATTTAGGTATAAGAAAACCCTTCTTCAACCCAAGCTAATTTAGCTTGCTCATTATAAAGTTTGACTCTTCTCTTTTAAATTTACAAAAAAATGGATTTTTTTTCAGCGTAATGATACCATATGGTTAATTGTTGGCATTCTTGTCATGCACAAGGCCTGTTTGGCACAGCTTCTGCTGTACTTTTACTTAATAGAAGAAGATAAATAAAAGCTATTGCTTTTTAGTAAACATTTAGAATGGATCAAAATTGTTTTAATTTTTTTTAAAAGTTACAAAAATATTATATTTAAGCTTATGATGTATTATTGATACTCCAGTACAAGCTTAAAAGTCTATTTCAGAAGTGTTTTTTTTTTAAAAGCTATATTTTATGGCTTTGATGTGAAGCATTTCTAGAAAACAAAAACACTTTAGACAATTCATTCAAATATTTTTAGAAGCAACTTTTAGATTCAAGAAGTCAAAGGTAGCTTCTAAGAAGCCCTCCCAAATAGGCCCACAATAATCAAAGAGGAACCCACCTAATAATAAGCAACAACTTAATTAATTGATAATTATATGTGTCTTTCGTTTTTGGTTTAAAAAATAGGATTAAAGAAATAAAGAATCATCGTTCAAAGGTCATCTCTAATACAAATACCAATATCATTGTTACATTTGCCATAAAAATGTGAAAATAACATATTTAATATGATATTTTATTTTGTGCTCCAATACATAATGCTATTTAAAATTCTATATTTGCCTTTTATCATAACAATTAAACTTTAAAACTTATAAAATTAAAGTAAACTTTAATATTAAAATAATTAAAAAGTAAACATGTTGTAATTATTAAAGCAAAAAATTCAATTTATCAACCAATAAGAATCAAATGCCAAATTTATTATATGCTAAACTTGATAACATTGCATTGGAAAGTGTCTTACTATCAGTACATCAATTTAACATTGTATTGAAAATGCTAGGTCAATCTATTTACCATCAAATTACCATTAAAAAAATTTCTGTCAAATATAAACTTGCCATTTTACTTTTTCGGGTTAACAATGTTTTCCAATACATAGAAATAACATTGACACATGTATTAGTTCATCAGATACTCAGAAATCTCTTGGATAAAAACCAATTGGAGGCTGTTTGGCTCATTTGTTCATCTGTTTTGCACCAAAAGTTAGTTCAAATTGTGTTGGATAACATTTTAAAAAAATTACATATTATGTTATACTTTTAAAAATATGTTTATTTATGTTACACTTAAGAAAAAGTTATGCCACGCTACTATTTTTTTTTTTAAATAATTAGTATAAGTCGTTTAAATCTATTTTTTTCCCAACCAATCAAAATAAATTTACATTCTTTTAACTCCCTCTTACTCTTTCTCTCTCATTTATCATAATATTTTTTAATAACATAAAAAGTTTTAAATATGTATAACGTTAATAAAAAATAAGTTTTAAAATAATACATTTACAAAAATTCCTCAAACATTTTTTTTAACCCTTGATTTAAAAACTTGAGCCAAAAAGAAAGCCTCAAATCAATTTAACCCCTTCCCTATGTTTTCATATGTTTTGAAGCACAATGGGCACTATTTTTTACTCAATCCCACACCTTCCATTTCTCACCAAAAAAAAAACCTTCTCTTTAAGGGAAAACACTTAGCTTTTCGATACATATTCAAACACAATTTTAAATTTAATTCTCTCTTTAAAGCGCACCTCAACCACGTATCCAAATGCTATTTCAGACTATAAGTTCAAACCACACATTTTAATTTAAATTCAATTCATCATGTTGGAACGAATGAGCTAAACATGCTCCTAGTTGTATTTTATAAGACGTTTAGTAAATTTAGTTCTAATGTTTTAATTTTTAACTAAATAAAATAAAACTCTTATATGTTATAATATAAAACAAAAAAATATTACAGCATAAAATTTTAACATATTTAAGAATCTCTGTTTTAAGTTTCAACACAGTTTTTAAACCTAAACAACTCATTTCCAACCTTTTTTTTTTTCTTCTTCTTTTTGAAAAGATATTTTCCTCCGGCTCTTGTTCCCCAGACATCTGTGATCTCCAAGCACTAAATACCGAATCTGAGAGCGTAGAGGAAAGAAATATGGACGAAATTCAAGGATTTGAAGGTGACGTGGGGGTGATGATGGTTGTAATGTGGGCATGCATAAGCTCTGAATCGTTCTGCCCCCCAAGCGTGCAGGGTCCCCTGTGGCAGTTAATGATGCTTCTCAGACCAAATACTAAATAAATAAATAAAACAAAAACCCTTTTACCAAAATAATTTCACAATTTTTTCCCTATAAAATCATTGTATTTTATTTTTAAAAGACAATTAATTAATAGAGAGAGAAAACGGTAATGATGGAAAATGAGAGTGATGGAGGGAAGAGGTTAGCTGTCCTGGTCAGCACCCGGCAAAGCGACTTCAAATGCCGCCTTCTTGTCCCCCAGTCACAGTTCTTTCCCCTGTTTTCCTCTGTCCTCATCCCCCATTTAATGCTCTTTACGTTTTTCATAACCCCAGCTTCTCTGATTCTCTATTCCTTTCCCATCTTTCCCATTTTGCCCTTCCACTTTCACGCCCTCCAAACAATAAAATGTGATTTTTCTTGGCATTATACATTCACTTATGAAACGTAAAAAGATGTTTCAAAATTAGGTTGAAACTAAAATTAAAATTAAAAATAATATAATATATAAAAATTTTATATTATAGTAAATATTTATTTTATATTATAATATATAAGAGTTTTATATTGTTTAAGTTAGAGCTATATTTTTCAAATATCATTTGCATTTATTGTAATTCAAACTTTTAATTTTCACATTTAAAACCTTAAATTTTACAATTCTTGACAATACAATCTAATCAATAATTGACATGAATTAATAGACAACAATTATGGTCTAAAATTTCAAAATTTAAAAGATTTAATATTCAACTTGTTAGTCAACAAAAAATTTAAGATTTATTTTGAAAAATACAGGGTAGTTTATGTATGACCATAATTGCAATAAATTTAAAATTTAAGGTGCTATAGATATAGAAAAATTAAAGTCTTTTGATGAGGTTTGTTTTAGCCGTTATATCTATATTAAATTTTGTTAGTGTTATACAATTTAATTTAATCTTACTTTGATGAGGTATAACATTTAAAAACATGTATCATCGGTAGAGTCATTTATTTAAAGATCCTGTTTTCTTTGTAGCAAACTAGAAAAAAAAAAGTCTTATCTTCTTGTCACTACACTTGTATGTCCCATGAGAGAGGAAAGATGCTCAAGATACTAAATTGAATGGTGCCTCTTCTTACTAATGTAGGTACATTTTCGAAAAACTATGAAGTAGTTGGGTTGATCGGATCTATTCACCTAAAATTCAATCTTTGCAACCCCATCTCAAAATTGGGTATTCTAGATAATGTTTTTGATATATGTATATATATATATATATTTGAGGGAGAGTTTTTGATATAGTTGTTGGTTACAAGTTTAGCAATTCATTCATTAAGGTCTTGTTTTGAACTCATATTCTCTTATATATACTTACTTTTTTGAAAAGAAAAGCAAAACGACAATGTTTTGATTCTTAAGGTCGTTTGATGTGGTAACATCATATCTTATAACGTATCATTGATTTTGATAACAGTTCTTACTGTGGATCATGTCATGTGATTACTCAATGTTGTATGTTATTTTCCTTTCAAGTGTGATTACATCTATTTATCTATGTTATCAAGAAGATAAGTTTCACAAGGAAGTTAGGGCTCTTGGGTGGCGACAAAGAGTGGTTGGAACCTAATACTTTTGGCTAAACACAATGACCGGAGTATGCTCATTTTGCAATGCTCATACCATTAAAAAAAATACCAATTTTGGCTACTGATTAACATTTTATAGGTTGTTTGTTACTTTAGTTGTAACTAAAGTTTTAAGTTTAAAAACTATAATATGTATAGTTTTACACCGCAGTAATTTTTTACTTTTTACTGTAGCTACTAAGAGTTTAACACTGTTCATAATTAAAACTAATGAGTTGAAACTAAAGTGCCAAACAAACACTAAATTTCTCTTTAAAATTCTTTAAAAAACTTATTTAGTTCATTGAAAGTTGGCTCAATTTCACCTCTACGTACATCTAGATATTAATTTTTGTCGGGTATACATTAAATATCTTAAAGGCACTAATATCTTGGAGAATAAAACCACAACTCTCTCTCATTTTGCTAAGAAAAATTAAATTATACCCCATACCTGGCCAGATTGCTAGGGAACATAAATAAATTATGACAAATGAATGTCTACTTTCACGTTTATCTTTTAATAGGGTGTTTATGAGAGTGGTGGGAACCATTTTTACTGTAGCATGTGAGAATTTTTTACTGTAGTAAATTTGTTTTTTGTTACTGTAACATGTGAAAACTTTTTACTATTTATAACTGAGATTGTGGTGAGAACCACTTTGCCAAACGAGGCGTTGCCAAATACTTTGAACTATTGTAAAATAGATAAATAAATAAATAAAATAAAAATCCGTACAATATCCTTTTTCACATAGTGCATTCTATAAATGTCTTTAAGTGTTGTATGGATTGTATCTGATTACAAAATATAATATATTATACTAATATTTTTTTTTTGGTAAATCGGCAAGCAAATTTTAACTCAATTTGATGTAAATTCCTATTGGTTTGGATGGGTTATTTATACTCCACTTGTTGAAGAATTTCTTTTTAATGCTGTAGTTTGAACTAAAAATTAAAACAATTTTATTATAACATAAAAAAATTTTATATTATTATATATAAAAACTTTATACAATTACAATTACAATTGAAACAATCCTAAGCACTTATTTTTCGTCATTCATCAACATAATCGATGTAGAAAATGGACAAAAGAGAGAAATGGCCAACAATAACTAAAACACAAAGGGTATATTGGCCAATACAAGTTAAAAGGGGACCCAGAAAGCCGCTGTTTGCGAAAACCAGGCCTGTAAGCCGCCACTTGAAACCGAACCACCTCTTAATTTTTTTTTTTTTCAGTCACTAATCACGCCCTCAGACAAATTAAGCCAACATAATCACAAGAAGATTAGCGAAAACAATCATTCCTTGTATACAACCAAATTAGGCGTGTTCATAGGTTAAATTTTAAGGTTTATGGTCAATTTTGTCCAATATAAAACCTTTGGATTAAGAAAATCTTAATCTGCAATCCGATCCATGTTAAGAAGTATAGAGCTAAATTTAACGTCTTTCAAAATATCATCCTACATAAAGAATTTCGAAGATTGAGTTTTTTGACCCAGGTGTGTGCCCCCGGGGAAAAAAGAATTTGTGCGACCGTCAAGAAGGACAACAGAGAGGAAGCTGCACGACTACGCGCGAAGCGCTACAAAAATCGTAGCACGATACAAATTTCACGGGGCTGCGCATGTCGAAGTGCTACAGTTTATGTTTTACCTTTTTTTGTTCTTTGTTACCCTTTCTTGTTAAAACCTATATATCAATAGATTATATTATTTTCTTTGTAGAGTATATCTTAGAAATTGGATGGAAAGAGAGATTAGAGAAAAATTCTAGAGAGAATATGTGTAATTTTTCTCTTGTAACTCCATCATTATCATCATCATAGTGAATTATTTTGTAGCGGTTGGAAGTAGATGTGGGTCTCACATCGAAGTGAACTACTATAAATTTTGTATGCGTTCTTATTTATTTTTCGTTTGCTTATTTTTCATTCTTGATTCAATCAGGGATTCTGATTCGCAACAATCTAAAACCTTTGTATTAAAAAAATTCCAATATACAATCTGATCCAAAACATTTGTATAGGATATACGGATTCACGAATTAAGTTATAAATTTTAAAATAAAAATATTAAAGGCCAATTTTTTCAACATCAAAATTAAAATAAGCAATCTAAATGTAAAATAACTTAATAAAGTTAAATTTGTTACAACTAATTATTAAGTCAAAACAAACTAACTAAAATACAACTTAAATCAAGTCTTCTTAAAAAATACTCAAAATAAATTATTGTTTGTTCATCAATAACACTTAACTTCAAACCATTTCAACTTTAATAACTTCTAAGGTTTTATTTAAATATATATTATTAAAATTATAAAATTAAGAATATATATGATTTTGGATTGATGAATTAGACAGTTTGAGAATTCTTAAATTTGTAATCTGATCTAAAACCTTCAGATTATAATTTTTTTAATCTAAAACCAATTTAAAGCTCCTTCCAATCCAATCCAATCAGGATCTGATTGGGTTAGATTAGGTTGATTTCATGAATTCATGGATTTCCTGAACACAGTTAAGCCAAATATAAGACGAAAGATCCAATCAGGACTTGCCAGCTCTGTACAGTCATCCTATGCCAATTTGAAACGCTGGATTTCTTTTTTATTGAACATCATAATTAACCAAGAGGCTCCATATAAAGTTTAAAAAAGTTATGTCATTAGCAAAATAAAACACATAGAATTGGTGCTGGCACTTTTTTTTTACACGTTGGTTGGCTCTCATTTTACCATAAGAAAAAAAAAATGAAACTATCAGAATTAGAACTCTGATGGACACAACTCACAGCCACTTAGAACTAGAGTCGAATGACATTTATATTGTGTTTGAAAACATAAACTGCTATAATATAAATCTTTTACATGTAATAATATATAATAAAGATAAATTACAATGTAATTTTCTCACCTTCTAAAATGCCTTGAACCAAAAATGGTTTAAACTTTTAGATTGAACCAATGTTACCAAATACACCCTTAGTTTCAGACAAATTGTTGTCCACGAAGACATTCACTAATAGCATGTAATTTTAGACTGAATTTTATAAAACTAAAAAATTTATGGTTGTGTGGTTCAAGATATAGCCTATTAATAATTACACACTCAACTTTACTACAAAATGAAAAGTTTAAATGCCGCATCCTTAAATTCAAAAATAAACAAATAAATAAAGTTATAATACTTTTTTGGTTTGCACAACTAATAGTTCTGTTTTGTAAGTTAGATCATATGAATTATTAAATACAATTAAATACTAGATAGATTTTTCAATACGCTGTATGATTTTTTTTCCCTTTAATATTAAAAATGCATGTTGAATTTGATATGGTATAAAACACCTTTCTTAATATTAAATCACATCAAAATTATTACTATTATCGTATAATAATAATATCAAATATAATTTGATGAAAATTTGAAAGTTAATGATTCATGAAAATTTGGACATATAAGTAACAACAATTTGTTCTTACTCAATAAAAGGGGAGGCAGAAACAGAATTTGTAGTCGACAAGGAAATTATAATAATTTATTTATACCTAAAACAGGATTCATGTAAATTTGTCAAAGGAACACTTAGGTAGGTCCCTAATGCATTCATATTCATTCATCAAATAATTATAATAATTAAAAATAAAAAGCCTTGTTATATTGATTAGCAAAAAAAAAAAAAAAAAAAAA
>CAMOHE010039538.1:0-41029 GCA_946598075.1 Artocarpus hirsutus
CATATTTTAAAAAACTAATAGCGAAAAAATCCGCAGATTTATTACCCATTGGGATTTATTTCTGACATGATTAAGAATTCGACCATTCTTTTCATCATGCTTTAGAACAATTATAATAAATATCTAGTCAATCTTTCTTTCCTTAAAGAAAAACAACCTTCGTGTATAAATCTTCTGATTGTTAAAGAAATATTGTTCATCTTTTTTCTTTATCATTTATCTAATCAATTTAACATAACTCATCTACAAGAGAAAATTTGACATTTGACAAAAACCTCATCTTAAGAGAAAATATTACTTTTGGCAAAGCTAGTCCATTGCTATTGCTCACTAAAAGGGAAGAGAGTGCTACCAAAAATTAAAAAAAAAAAAAACAAAAGAAAACAAAGAAAGAGAAAGAGAGAACAAAACAAAACCAAAAAGGACTATTTTACTTATAAGTTAATATAATTTCACACGTAGAGATAGTCATCGATATCTGAATTATCATATATAATTTCTCACCAAAAATTTTTTTTTATCGAAATTATATGATATCCAGCTTTAGGTGCTTCATGCAATTTGGCGTATATTACCACATGTTTGACACATCGGTTGAACCAATAATAGTGTAAAGCTATCAGCAGTTACAATAAAAAAACAAAAGAATTTTACAATTTAAAGCTCACATATGTAAAATATTTCAAGTCAATCAAACCAAGATTCCTAAACATCTAATTCATTACCCTATGTAATTAAGAACACATAGGATGGTATATTATTAATGATAAAAATAATTGATTTTTCAGTTTTCTCCCTGCTCAATTTGTTGCCTGTCGAGCTATAATAAATTTGTTTCTTTACAGCAATTAACTAACCCAGCTTCTTCATTTATTTGTTTTTCTGTAATAGATCTTTGCCACGTAGGGTTAATAATCTTCTCATTCCAAACTGAAGTCAAATTTTCTGTTCTTGCTTTCTTACGTTTATTTATGTCTTCTCAAATGCAACGTCCAGAGAGATTCAACAAGTCAGTAGCGTAGATTAAATAACAACAACGGCAACAACAACAACAACAATAATAAAGTCATGAATCAGGAAAGAAGCGCACGCCACAACTGACAAGTACCAACAACATATATACCAAATTCGACCAAAAGAATAATATATATACATTTGAAAAGGATAACATATATATATATATATATATATATTAAAAACATATGCACGTACATATATACAAATATATATATATATATACATATATATATCACAAAATAAAGCTAACAATAGACGTAATAACGGAATCTAATGCAGGACACATGGGGGTTTGTCTCGTGCGCCGACTCTGAGTGTCGCGTTAATCAATGTTTTTTCTTTTTTTTAATCTATTTTAGGTAATAACTTTTTGTCGTTTCAATTATATGTATCAAGAACTCAAGAATTGAATATGAATAAATATTTAAGATGCCCGCACGCAACTTTAGTTGTTGGGTGGTCCTTTTCCTGGGGTTATTCTCGCTCGTGGCATAACGAGGAGAAAATATAGGGATAAATAGGCGGTTTCAAAACTCAGTTTCTTTAGTTTTGTTCAAAATTCAAATTTTATGATTAGTAAAGTTGGTTTTTATAACGCGTCTTTGTGAGGATTAATAGTGTTTAGTAAATATAAATAAATTGTACAATATCATTTTAAAACTTTAAAACATTAGCCATGGATATTTGAAATAAAAGAGAAAACAAGTACACGCTTTAAATAAAATTCCACAGTCTTAATGTAGCACCAAATATTAAAATATAGTTATCATCATTATAATATATTTTCTAGTATCTAAATAATTTAACATGGCCATTGCTACAGATTACGAATCTTACATGTTTAAACGACATACGAATAAGCTAAGATATCCTAACACGACACAAGCAATCTTATCGTCTACTTTTCGTCGGACAGGTTACACTAAACTCCACTTGAGAGATAAAAATAATAGCTATGAACATCGACATACCCAGTAGCAAAATACCATTACTCACCTTTCGGTTTTATTAATTCCACATTAATACTTATATGGTTAGTCAGTTCTCAACAATATTCATCTTATGATATTCATAATGATTATTTCTTGTGAGATATCTACATTTTACTGGAGTATCTCATCACTCAATTCAACGAAACCTAAAGGGATGCGCTTTTCTACTCTTCAATCATTCCAAGAGTGTTGGGTAGGGGGACATCAAGCCCCGGTTCCTAACCAAGTTGTTTCTTGTACAGTATGTTCTGGGACTTTTGACCTAAGGGAGCGTCGTCGCTTCCTCCTATTTTATCTTTTAAAGTATTCGTGCCTAAGGACGTCACCGCCATCCTCTTCACATCTTATCATTACTCTATAATTATTCGCTATATATAGAGTCAGTATTTCCTAACCATACTTCTCAATTATATCAATACATATCAAATCAATTTATTCTCGTTATATAATATAAGAAGAGTTCCACATTATTGTGTCATAAGTAATATCCATTTACATACAAAATATCATATACATATCTTGTAATATAAAGATCAAATTTTAATCAATCAAAACCTCACAAAAATGAGTAATAGAATCCCTACCTCTTAGCAAAAGATCCACTGATAAAGTAACAATAAAATAAAAACATAAAAAATTTATTTTGGTACAAAATCTATTAAAATGGATTTTTAAAATAAATAATATGGTTTTAAAATATTTAGAAATAAAACAATTAAAAAGTTTATATTTATTAAAATAAAATTATTTGAGATTATAATCTTTATAGACAAATATTTATTATTTTCAAAACATTAGTTGCTAAATAACGATCATTATCCTAGTGGTGTAGTCTTCCTTACTCCTCCCTTAGTTTGTGGGTCCAAACCCCAGCTGAAGCATAAACAACCTCTATTTTTTTTTTTTTTATCTTCCTTTGGAAAAACGACATGTCATTTTCACTTGAAAATTTTTTATAAAGAAGTCAAAATCTGAATTTTGAACCTTCTACTCAAATCTTTGGTTTCTTAACAGCTTTCTAAGCATAAAAATGATACATAAACAATCTACAATTATCATAAACTAATTTCTAACAATTTTCATACTCAAATCATAATTTAAATCAAAGTTTGAGCTTTAAAAATTTAACCTTAAAGCTTAGTTCAAATGTGTTATTTGATCTTGAAAATCTCCGAGTTTCCTTGATCAATAAGTAGCTAGGATGAAGTTTATACGATTTCTATTGAAAAATGGGTGGGACTTTGAGGTTTGATCTTTTGGGTTTCTCTTGGTATGGTGGCTTTTATGGGAGGAAAAATGAAAGCAAAGAAGAAGAAGAAGAAGAAGGAAATGAAGAAGAAGACAGAGAAATGGGGATTAAAAAGAGAAAAAGAAGAAGGAAAGGAAAAAAATGATCAAAATCCTGTTGAATGCACGATACTTGTTTGAGAGTCGGTAAGAAACAACAACGGAAAGGTGGGGGAGGGTCTTCACAAGAAGACTTTGAAAGAAAATGTGTTCCAAGGGCATTTTAGTAAACATGATAAATAAGAATAGGAAAAATTTTTTAAAAAAATTGAAAATAGATAGAAAAAGATGAGAAAAATTTTAGATGCAAAAAAATTTTACGAAATTCAAATTAGCATACTAATAATTAAATTATACGTAATTATACCTGTTAAAATAACGGTTATTATAGTTTCAACCACAACTTTGTGGTAAATTGAACAACGTTTTAAAAGACATACCTAAAAACAAGTGTTTTTACTATAAAGTCTAGAAATGGACAAACAAGTTAATGGAAATTTGGTGAAACGGAGAAACAACCACCTCTAGGATTCATAATGACCCTTCTACTGCCATGCTATCTTATTAATTTGATATTTTCATTTAATTGGCCTAGAGGTATATTGTTGAATGAAGATACTGCTAGGGTATTTAGAGAGCGTGTTAGAACTGAAACATTTAAACTAAAAACTGTAGCATGTATATTATAGTTTATTTTTTTAGATCACTATAACATATAAGAAATTTATACTGTAATATCTTAAAAATATGGTTGGAATTAATTTTGTCAACACCCTTCACAACATCGTTTAGTACTGCAAGTCTACAACTATATTTTACCTCTACAACTAACGAACTTGTTGAAGCTTAATTAGCAGAACAAAAGGCTTCAAACCTGCCGATATTGGAAACTTACTTAACATTTTTTTTATGAATAAAGGTTTACTTATCATTAGAAGAAATAAATTCACAAGTTTATGCAGGGATTTACAATAATCAAGATTTTGGGCTATTAGCATCCTAATTTATGCCACTACTATACCACGCCAATTTATTTGTAATTTTCTCAATTTTTGATTCATGTAGTGGTCTCTTTTGATTATTGCTACTGATCTCAACGAACAATAATCACGTTCGATGTCAGTGAATCGATAATATGGTCATGAACAAGCACCTTTTCCGTCAGTTGATTAAGAAAATGCATGGAGGACCACAACTTTTACAACTAACAAAAAATGGGATATATTTATGAAATATCATGTTGTGAAATCTATTTTCTATTAGTGTAGACTATAGATGTGACAACTATAATTTTCTTGAAACGAAGAGGCCAAAAAATGGTGGATTGTGGAATCTCATATTGCTGAGGAATGATCATATATAGATAATGATTTACAAGCAATGACATCATCTCTCAAATAGCATGAGGCTTTATGGGGTGAAAGCCTAAAGGTAAACCCTTGCAAACTTAGATCTAAAGAGGACAATATCATGTCAAATAGACGTACGGGTCATTATAGTATGATGTTGGGTCGGCACCCAATTAAACTGCTATGTTTGGTGTTTTCTATGTCAATCAACTTGGCCTCCTCAATTAGCATAGAGAAAGTCCCCAAACAAAATTGGGTTTTGTAGCAATCACTTGAATGTTATAATTAAAGCCAAGGAAAAAGAAAAGACGGAGAGAAAAGAACAACTGAACAGTAATCAACGCCATTAATGCTTAACCTAGCGATCTCTTTGGTGATGTATAAATGGGTTGTTATATATAGCTAGAATCTAACTAGAGAACAATTACTTAAAAGAAATAATAATTGATTCAAAAAAATTGGATTCCACACATTTACACAATATCAGCCACGATTTAAAGATGCTTTTGATTGTTGGCCGGTAAATGTCCAATAAAGGAGTCCCATTTTCTTGTCTTTCTTTCCCCATATTTTCTTGTTCTTTAAAATCTAGAGGATGTTTGTTTATATAGCTCGAGGTCAAGTCACTAATTGTTTTATGTGCTTAAGACTTGGTCACCTTTTTTAAGGGATGGCTAGGTACCAAAACTCATGGCTTTACCGCCAAAACTTAGCTTTTTTTTTTAGTAAATTATATTGTTGCATCTTAAACTATTTGTTTTTTTTTTACATAATGCACTCTAAACTTCTAATTTTGGCAAAATACACCTTTAATTTTTAAATCATTAACAAATGAGGTCTAATAGCTAACAAGCGTTAAAAAGCATGGACAATTTTGATCACGAAATTGACACGTGTTTTTTTTTTTTTAAAGTAGAGCTTACCACTTTAAGAAAAATATTAAAATTCAACACGTGAAAAAAAGTGTATAATAAAAATTAAAAGTAGCTATTGGACCTCAATTGTATTGATTTCAAAGTTCAAATTGCGTTATGACATGATTAAAAGTTCAAGATATATTACAAAAATTGAATAGTTCAAAAGACAACAATCTTTTTTTTTTTTCAATTTTAGCAATGACCCCAAAAAATGTAATTCCTATTATCCCAAGCTATCATATTTATTTTTCAATTTTTTTAATTTTACTTTATTCTCTCTTAGAACAAGGGCAATTATACATCTCAAAATCCTTACCTCTTGTATATATAAGCAACTGTACACAATCTTGAAAGCAGGATCTTCTATTGATCTAAAAATCTTTAGTCGTTGAAAAGTCCAACATTTATTTTCTAAATATTATTTGGCGAAAGGAAATCTTAATTTTAGTTGAGAAATTGTTAGTATATGTCTTTAAATTTTTATCCACTTTCCTGCCTTTCACATATGAGCAGGTCAACTCAAAATAATAATTAAAAAAATAATGAATTTTATAAAATTATATGTACTAGCAATGAGATGATACAAAACTGTTGACCATTTCAACCATGCACCCTAAAATATAGGGCGGTCCTCCCTATAAAACAAGATAAATCGTAAGCAAATTACCCATTCAATGAGTGGTTCCAGAGATTTTGTATTGGTCCTAGTGCACTGTCCGATAGTCAAACATGTATATATATATATATATATATATATTTGAGCATTTAGTAGATTCTATTGCATTGTTGTTTCATAGAGGGCAAAAAAAAAAAAATAGAAAAAAGTTGTAATGTTTGTGAGATAAATGGGCATAGAATAAATCAAATTAAAAAAAGCCAAAGCGCAATAACAATAGAATGACTGCATATATCAGCTTCCAACCACTAAATCAGCCAATGAAGTGGAACTTAGGTGTGAAAAGCAAGAACAAACTAGGGCGTGGCAGTAAAGCTCAGATTGGCTATACTCCCAAGTTGATAACGTAGTTATATTTTCATTTTTGTATTCTGCCACTTGGCGATTCATATATGGTAGGAAATGTTACGTAAGCCTATTCCTATCTAAAATCTACTCTTTTTAGGTTGACTTGTTTAATAACGTGTGGTGTACGTAGGATAAGTTGTAATTGAAACTCTTAAAACGTAGATATTGAATAAAAGACCGAATTGAAAAAAAAAAAATTATTTAGAGATTTTTGTTTAAAAAAAGGTTGTGCAAATGACCTTTAAATGTAACACCTCAAAATTAATTAAGTGTAATTAAAGTATTAAATAGTAGATTAATGTGTCATAATAAGTATTTTAAATTTAATTGGATTATTTTGGTGAAATTTTTAAATTCTGTGTTATTTTACTCTTTTAATGATTTTAATTACTTTAAATCGTTTTTAATTGTTAAATTTAAATTTCAATGAAACAATTTAGTTTGAAAACAGTGTGTAGTTACACACAGTCTTGTGCAACCACTTTTCTCTCTCTTATTCTATTTATTTCATCTCTCTCTCTCTTCTTCTCATTTTCTCTCACCCTCTCTCACGCTTATCTCTCTCTCCTCTCTCACTCTCTCAGTCACTCTCTTTCTCTCTCATTCTCTCTCTAAATTTTTGAAACAAAAATTTGATTTCAAGCTTTGGGATTGTGGATTGAAGGCTCGGGAACAAGATTCAACAACAAAAACATCGATTTAAAGCTTCGATTCGAGGTTAGTTTCAAAATTTCTAAACTTTTTAAATTTTTCAAATTTTCTTGCATTTTGAAATCTAAGCATTTCTAACCTTAGAAAATCTTCAATCTAGGTTAGAGTAACTTAGAATAACTAGAATTTAAACTTGCTTGATCAAAAATGGATTGAAATCAAGATTTTCATTTTTCTTCTATTTTCTCTATTTTCGGATTTTTGTGAAAATCTTACTTAAATCTTGTTTTAATGAGTTGAAAAGTGTTTAATAATATTTATTTATCAATTTTGATCATTACCCATCCCTGAGAACTGAGGAAAACAGGTTGGATTGAAGATTTGGGTTCGGGGAGGTCGAGACCCGTGCGTGAAAATTTCTAGAATTTCCCAGATCGGTAGGCTGAACTTAATCTTCAACAGGCCGGATTCATCCAACCGGCAGGCCGAACCTGGAAAAGTTCAGCCGACCGGACTTGGTATTCCGGCAGGTCGAACCAGGGGGACCAGCAGGCCGACCAAACATAACCCAATTTTGTGATTTTTCACCCGTTTTTACTGTTTTGAACGCTGATTGAAATTTCAACTTTATAAAATGATTTTATAAATTTAAGTGGCACACTAGGACACCATGAGGTGATTTAATAATCTAGGATATCTCGGGTTAGATACTAATAGACCTAGTTTTCATTTAAGGTTGTGCGTCATCCGTGGAGTTAACGTATAGCAGACCGGGATTACGGTGTGGGACACCGGCACAAGTATTGAGGTAGGACTTCTACCTCTTTTTCTTTGGTAGCCCTATCTCAAAATGATTTAAGCCAAAAATGGATTTTTATCAAATGTTTTCAATGATTGATTGGGAAATGATTTTGTTTGAATATCTTTACAAACGGTTGATTAAGAAATGTTCATAATGAACTTCATAAAGAATGCAAATGACTATGTTTGGTAAACAGAGATTTAATAATTAAAGAAAGATATATGGGCATGATGCCATATCAGAGATCGGGTCGTGTAGTGAGCAACCTTGGGGGCAGGTCCCGAAACTCAGCTGGGCCACTTCGGTGGTGAATAATTTGTTTGCCCGAGAGAATTAAAAGGTACTCTTGACAAGCTGTTTTCAATGGAATTTTAGTAACTGAAAATACTTATTTGATTTATTTAATTATTTATTTATTAAGAAAGTTCTATTAGAGTATTTATCTGTTTATTTTAAAATATAGTCCTATTGAGCCTTTCGCTCATGTTTCTATTGTTTTAAAATCTTACCCCATAGGTGGATATCAGCTTAGGATCGGAGAAGAGTCCGCTGACCGGACTCACGACCAGTAAAAGATTTAGGGAGGTTGTAGTACAATAAATCAAGGCATGTAAGATCTTAACTTGTTCTTTTATTTTGGGCTGTGGTTGTATAGTAATATTGTCAGTACTATGTGTGTGCACAATATGTGGGCCAGTGGGACCCATACTCGTTCCACATCATATTTAAATATTTTTAATGTTCTTTTTATTCGCTTAATTATTATGAATGTTCATTTTAGTTCTTTAATTTATTCTATTTGAACGATTTTAAAATTATGGCATTTCATTTACAAATTTAATTCTAAAACCCTGTTATTAACTAAATCCTTATTTAATTAATTTAATTAATTTACCACGTCACCTCCCGTACTCCGGTGTGTGACACTAAAAATATGCAATTGTTTTATTTTGACTATCATTATTTACTTTTGGATTTAACTTGAGATTTATGAAATGTATAGTTTAGATCCCTTAGTTAATAAATTGATTATTTTAGATGAAATATGATATAGCTATAATGGGTACGTGTGATTCACGTATGTTAAGTTGTAATTGAAATTCTTACAATGTAGATATTGAATAAAAGAGTGAATAGAAGAAAAGTTTATTTAGAGATTTAAAAAAAGGTTTTTCAAATAACCTCTAAAAATATACAATTGTTTTATTTTGATCATCAATATTTATTTTTGGGTTTGATTACCTTGAGATTTATGAAATGTACAGTTTGGATCCCTTAGTTAGTAGACTGATTATTTTAGATGAAATATGACATAGGTATAATGGGTAGGGTCTTATAAGGAGTAACATATTGGAAAAAAAAAAAACAACGATATCAAAAATTATATTTAAAAAAAAAGAACAAAAAAGATTTGAATTGGTAATATAATTTGATTTTTATTCAAAAGTCCTATTTGTCATATTGCGTTAGATTTTGTTTTAAAATCGACAGTTTATTCATTACAAAGTCAAAACAATATATTTTATTAACCGTGTAAAATTTGATTTGGTCCTTTCATCCCAATAAAGCAAAAAATATTGAGGCATACGCACAAAAATTTGACCATGAAAGTAACGAAAGAAACTAACCTCAAGATAAATTAGGATCAATCACAAACAGGAAGATTATTCAAGAGAGATAGTTCATATTGTAGCTTTAAGAAATTTGCGAGAGAAATCAATAAAATTAAGATAGAGAGAAAATGAAATAGGAACAAAAAGAGAAAAGTTTGTAGAACATCTAAGGAAAGAAACCATAGTAGACAAATAGACCTAAACGAAAGAAAGAAAAATAAAATAAAACATCAAAAATAAAGAAAGAGAAGAAAAGTAAATATGAATGTAAGAGACGATAATAAACATATAGAGTTTAAAAAGGAAAATAAAGGGTAAATGGAGACTATAGTAAACACCACAAAGGTAAGAAAGAAATGAAAAAAAAGAGGAAAATATAAAAAAATCTATAGAAAAAATAAAACACTATTTTATAAGAGAAAATGATAGCTGTGTAGAGTTTTAAAAAAAAAGATGAAAAAAAAAAGCACCAAAACGGTGGAGTTAAAAATAAAAAAAAAATGATTCAAGTATGTGAGACAATATTAAACAAATAGAGCAAAAAGATTAATAAAAAGAAAGAAAGGAAAAAAAAGCACAGCATGAAATGAAGGAAAAAAAACGAAGACGAAGATGCAGACAAAAGAAGATGGGACAAAAATAGGAGAGAAGAAAAGCAAGAAAATGAAAAAAGCAAAAAACGTAAAAAAACAAAAAATAAAAACAAAGGTTGTCAAAATGGGTCATTGCCGACCACAAAATGAATAATGCACAAGAAATGTACTTTTTTATTATAATTTAAGGATGTGTGTTTGTATATTTCATTATTTTTTTAAATGAAAAAAAATGGTTTTAGAATGTCAAAATTGACAAACTAAAATGAAGTCATGAAACAAATGGTGCCATGTGCGGCAGGTCATCTTTGCAGTGTAGTTGAGTTTTGCTTAATTTACTTGATATAGAGCAGGAAGTTATATTGGTGGACCATCTTTTGAGAAGGAAAGGGGTCCATTTTCTGCAGGCGATAAGCAAATAAATGATCATGTCCTTTTTTCTATCAAAATCCGGATCATGTCTGATATGCTCATCATTAGAAATTGTGCATCCAACAATAGTTCAAAAAAAAGATGATTTTCTGCCTACTTAGAATTTAAAACACAAAAAGTAATGACCGATTTCTTTTTCTTTTTTTTTTTGCTAAAGAAAAGTTTTTTTTCAATATAGTGTCAATATAATTGATCTTGAGTTGGACTTGGACATTTATATGCCATATGTGCCCGCAACTCATTATCAGCATGAACATCTTTGGCAATCAGTGGCGGGGAGCTAGAATTTTTTTCCAAGGGACGAAAACTAACAATTTGAAAAATATAAAAAATCTTTTAAAATATTGACTCTTAATTTTAGTTTTTTTAATGTAGTTATACTCTAAAAGATTAGTTTAGTTTTTTAAGTAAAATATATTGAAATGTTACGTTTTAATAGAAAAGTGTTATTGGTTGAATAGTATATATGTATATACAAGTAGAGCGTATTTGAGTAATAAATATTTTAACTGAACAATTAGATAAAAAATTATTTAGAAAGTAAATTATAGAAGTGCTAAAAAAAAATTAAAAGCAGGGATACATTTATAAAAAATTACTTTAACAATGACAAATTAGAGAGAGGTCTTTATGAAAAAAATAGTAATAAAGAAAGTTGTGTGAAAAAAAAAATGCTTTCATATGACCACATTTTAGAAAAATTACTTTTATAGGTTATCTTCAAAAATTATAAGAATTTGAAAAACAAAATACTTTAAAAAAAGCAAATAAGAAAAAAATATTTCAACAAAGTACCTAGAATTTAACAGAAAAACACAAAACAAAAATAGAATAAACAAAAAATATATATTGAAATTAGAATTATTGGATATATATTTGAAATACATATTTATAAACTTCGGTTAAGAACATGTATACATATATATACACACATAAATATATATACATGTATATTCAAATAAAATATATATATACATTTGAAAAAAATCAAAATGCAAGGGGGCATATACGTCCCTCCGCTCGTGTTAGTAAAGCTTTCTCTGTTCCTCGATTTAATGTATAATTTTACAAGCAAATAATTGGTTATACTTTTTTTTAAAAGGAAATTATATTCCAACGCCTAAAAGAAGGCAATACAAACACCAATCACGCTCACGGTTTTTCCTATACAAAACACAACATAAATAGACAATCAGTTTCATCAATAAACTCGAATAAAACTTAAAAAAATACCGTATACTAAACCTTGCAAACGGAAAATACCAAAAAAATGTGTGCTAAAAATTGAGCACACACTTGCATCGATCAACAGACATAGAAATTCATGATACTAAGGCCACACAAAAGTCCTAAAAAAATTAGGAAAAAAAAAACCTGTGAATAAAAAAGTCCACTAGACCATAACCCCAACTAATCAGGTAATAATAATCATTATCACAAATGAAACATTAAATATACATACTAGTTAGAGCATCAAAACACTAAGAAAAGTAGATTGCAACTATTTGAACCGTTTGACAAGTTGGTTAGAATTAAAATTTTAAGTTTAAGAATGTAATATGTAAGAACTTTATATTATTATAGCAACTTTTTATTTATTTTTTATTTAGTTGTTGAGAGTTTTACATTATAGTTAGTTATATTAAAAAATAACATAAAATAATGAACAGAAACTGTAATAATATTACTGATAAAATAGAATTAACAACAATAATAACACACAGTGTCTTTAAGATAGATTTGCCCCTCACCGGATGTCACGAGGTTGATCAGCGATTATCTCTTAGAATCAAAAGTGAACGATGAGCAGCTATGACGAACTGAATTTGCCCAAGTTCTGTCACACTAAAACTCAAAGACTCTAGAGAATCTTTAAAAGTTAAAAAATTCCAATCAAAATTAATTAGTTTGAACTCACATTTGAAACACATGCAATATATAGCAAAAGAAAACTGGAAAAAGACGAATGGCTGGCAAACACATGCAGACGGCAACGACGAAAGCCGACACATACACTACAAGATGACAACCCCTCCTCCCATAGATCAAAAGGGTAGATCGAAAAGAAGACAGATGCGTCCAAAGATGCCTCCCAACCAACGATGACCCATTCCTACCTCAGATTTGATACGACCACCCTCGTCCTTTGTAGGTGGCCCCACCTGAAACGCAAGATCCGACGACGAGCTTGCAGGCCTCATACTAGGCCTCCACCAAGCAATACTCCTCTATTTCTGTTACTCACTCACTCCATTTTTTCATTTTTTATTTTTATTATTTTTTGGCTAGGGCCAGCTATATTATTTATGCTTTTCACCTGAGCTTGAGGGGCAGCTCATTTTAGTTCAGTAAGAAGTTAGTGGCCAATAACATTATTTAATAGAAAAATCTTAATTGGATAGAAAAAATCTTCATTAGTTTTTTGATTCCTTACATTTACTAGATAAACTTATTTCAATTATTCGGAAGAAAAGTTAGTATTTACATGGTACTAATTATGTGATGTGATATTTCAGGGGGGAAAAAAAGTGATGTGATTGTGTTGTCGTGATTAATGGTACAAATTTATAAGAACATGAGAGAGTTTTAGTGCTTAATTTATTTTTTATTTTTTTTGTTGCGTGACTCTTGCTAAATAAAATAATGGGGTCAAGAGTTATCCTATATATCGACGCACACAAACCTCGATATTCTTTTGTTACTTACAAGATTATCCTTCTAATTTTTCTTGATCAGGTGAATTATCTTTCTAGTTTAAATCTGAAAAGAAAAAACAATAAAAAAGATGTCTTTCATATTTTAAGTCAGATCTAGTTGAGTCTAGCTCATTTTCAACTCAGGTACAGTAAGTAAAGCAAACTAATTTATAAGATGTTTGAGAACACTTCTAGTTAATATTTCTACGGTGTTTTATTTCATAAATTATAGTAATTTTTTATTGTTATTTATTGTTTTAATTACGTTCTCAAATGCCATATAAATTTATGTGATTTTATTATATTGTGTATGAATTCATAGCATAAAAATATTGTCTGAGTGCGGTTCTTCTGAGCATTTCTTCAACTCTCTTCTCTTCTATCTACAAGCCCCTAATTGGTTGAATCCTATTTCTCAATTAGTGGATGTGATTTATTTTCTTTTCTCTTTCAAATTGTGAAAGGACGACTTTGATTGATATTGGAACCTCGGCAAGCAAAAAATAAAAAATAAAAAATAAAAATAAATTAGAGCCATATTAATTGACCGAAGGAAATTAACGAGCACATGCGAGAAAATCAATGAGATGGAGGCCAAGTTTTCTCAGTAATTGATAATGACAAGTTGGAGCACTTGACCTCTTTATATTCAACAGTTAATGTATATTATGAAGTAATTATTTGTCTATAAAATAATGTATGCGCCATTATTCAACAGTTAATGTATGTTATGAAGTAATTATGATTATGACTTTCTTGGTCCCCTTGGCTTTAAGTCACATGATAAGGACGTTGCATAATGGCGCATACATTATTTTATAGCGACGTTTTCTATTTTTAAGACATAAAAGAATTACAATCGAGTTTATATTCCACACATGCATGTGTATAACTACTTTAATCTGATACAATAATAAACTAAATGTTACACCCTGGAGTATGGGATGACGTAACGGGTTAATTAAGTTAATTAAGTATAAATTTTAATTAAACATGGGTTAAAAAATTAATTAGTTACGAAAAATGTGATAATTTAAAATATTTTTAAACCAATGTTTATAATAATTAATCAAATAAACAAATACAAATAGCATAAAATAAAGAAAGAAGGAAAAAGCGAGTTGGGTCCCATTGGCTCACAATTTGTGCATACACATAGTACTGATAATATTAATTTCAAAAACAGTCTAAATTAAAGAGAAAAAGTGAAAAGAAGTACATGCCTTGATTTTATTATTCAAATAACCAACTTGGTACTCCTATTGTTCAAATGTTCTGTCCGCACACTCTTCTCCAATTCTAAGTTGAAATCCACCTAGAGGGGGAAAAGGATTTAAAAACATATAAACTGTAAGCGAAAGGCTCAGTAGGACTATATTTTAAAAACATTTAATTTCAAAAGGAAAATTTCATTATTTAGAAAATTATTTAGAAAATATACTTAAATAAATGGATAAATAAAATTCAATAAAATTAATCTTACAAAAACCATTTATTGATCGACTAAAAAGAATATCATTTTGTTTTATTGGGCAAACCATATATGCAACATCATCATAGTGGCCCAGCTGGGTTTCGAGACATATCCTCAAGGTCGCACGCTACACAACCCGATCTTTGATATGGCATCATGCCCGTCTATATATTTCTATGATTATTAAAATCTTTTTTTACTAAATATTTTCATTTTCATTCATTATGAGGTTTATTAAAAAAATCACTTCAATCTACTATTTATGAAAACAGCCAATGAAAGCCCTTTTTCAATCACTCTTTGAAAACATTCTTGTTAAAATTCCCTTTAAAGCCAAATTATTTTAAAAACTAGGTTACCAAGGAGAGGGATAGAAGTCCTATCTCAGTACTCGTGCTGGTGTCCCACACCATAATCTCAGTCCGCCACACGTTAAATCCGCGGAACCGCGAACAACCTTAAATGTATGATAACTAAGTTTATTAGTATCTAGCTTAAGATATCACACGTTGCTAAACTATTTCATGGTGTCCTAGTGTGCCATTTGTATTTATAAAATCGTATTGCAACGTTAAAATCTCAATCAGGGTTCAACATAATAAAAACATGTGAAAAATAACAAAATTTTACTATGCCCGATTGCCTTGCCGGTCTGTACAGTTTGGCTTGCCAGCAAATCAGGTCCGGTCGGTTGAACTTTTCCAGGTTCGGCCTGCCGGTCGTATAAATCCGGCCTGTCGAATTGAAAAATTTCAGAATTTTTCAAGCACGGATTCTCGCCCTTTCAAGTCTAAATCCACATTTCAACCTATTTTTCTCAGTTCTTATGCATGGAAAACATCTATAGATGATAAAAAAATTATAAAACACTTTTGAACTAAATTAAACATGATTTGCACAATGATTTTAAAAAATTTTAAAAATAGAGAAAAATAGAAAATCTTGATTCAAGTCTGCTTTTTTTTTCAAATTAAGCTTAGATTCTAGTTATTCTAAGTTCCTCTAACTTAGATTAAAGGTTTTCTATGCCCAAATAAGCTTAGATTTTAAAATGCTAAGAAAATTAAAAAATTAAAAAGTTTTTGAAATTTAAAAACTAACCTCGAATCAAAGCTTTAAATCGAAGTTGTGGTTGCTAAATCACGTTCTTAAGCCTCCTATTGACTGAAGATTAAAGTTTAAACTCAAAAATTTTGAATTAAAAAGGGAGAGAAAAGAGAGAGAAAGCGAGGCAGAGAGGGAAGAGAGAGCGAGAGAAAGAGAGTGAAGGAGAGAGAGAGTGTGAAACGAGGGAAAGGGAGAGAAAGAAATAAATAGAGTGATGAGAGGTGGTTTTGCACTGCAAAACTGTGTTCCAGCACACAGTTTTGAAATTAGGATATATTGGGTATTTGGTAAATTGTTTTGTTTCAAAAATTTAAAAAAACAAATAAAAATAGTTCAAGGTAATTAAGAATTATTAAAATATTAAAAATGACATTAATTTAGAAATTTCACCAAACAACCAAATTAAGTTTAAAACATTCATTATGGCACACTAATCCATCATTTTATACGCTAATAACATTTATTTAATTTCGGGGCGTTACACTAAAACTATACGGTATACGTACATTGGCTATGTTGACCTCTTGATAATATTATACTACATTAATTAAAATATTTTTATCAACATGATTAGTAACGTGATATTTTAATTAATATAGTATTTCAATTAATTTGGTATAATATTATTAGGGGACATGAAAATAGACAAAAAAGAGAAGACACATGAGTCGGTTCCTGTTCTTGGCTAGTTGGCTGACTTTTATTATTATTACTGTTATTTTCTCTTAACGTTGGTAAAACTTTTTGGAGTCCTCTATTTTTTTTCTCCTGATTAAAAGACTTTAATAACGATCGAAAGACATTAAAAAAATAACAACAACAACAGCTGAAGAGCAATTTATACAAGCCCAGATAAACTTGCATATATGGTGTTTGACAAAGTGAGTTAGAACCAATTTTGATTGAAAATATTGTAGCATGTGAAAGCTTTATATTATTGCAACTTTTTGTTTTTTACTTATAACATATGAGAGTTTTATATTATAGCAATTTTTTATATTTTACTTATAATATGTGAGAGCTTTTTACTATTTAAGTTAAAACTTATAACTTATTTTACCAAACACCCTATAGTTTGTTCTACAGACAAACATTAAAAAACATGTCTTTATTTTATAGTCTTTCATAATGGATTTCAAATATATATACGTGTGTGCCTTTGACCGTTGATATTTTCATCTCCACGACTCTGCCAGAGTCAAGTGAGTCTTTCATTCGAGCATACTCTACTTTGTCCTAAAAAAAAAAAACTACAAATTCAAGGAAGATTCTGTACCCATTGGGTAAAAAATTCTTCCTAATATCTATATATATATATTTGATTTTAAATTTCATAGATTCTGATAAATTTAGCATATTATTATGATCTTGATGTTAGTTACGTTTTGTTACAAAATTTCTTCTCACAAGTCGATGTTTATCGGGTGCCCTTTTTTTTTTTTTTTTTCAATCTACGCATGTGATGCTTTTTGTTGCCCTTGCTCACTTGACATACCCCCACTGACAAAGCATGTTACGAAGGCCGTTTATTTATGTTATTCAAAAGAAAAGAAATTGATAATTATAGCGATAAACCACAGCTGATTACATCATTAAGTTAAAAAAAATTGATAAACTCATAATGTTTGTTTGATAAATAGATTCAAATTGTATTGATTTGAATTATTTTGATTTGAGTTGTATGCTTTGAATTATATGATTTAAATTACTATCCGAATTGACGTTTGGATGTTCATTTATAGTGTTAATAAATAAAATTATAATTTATGTTTGAATAAATAGTAAAAAGAGTTTTTTGATTTATTAACAAATCTAATAAATCTTAATGTTTATTATATTAAAAAAATATGTAATAGGATTTTGAATTATTCCTCTATTCCTTAGAAATGCAATAAAAGAGGAATCATTTAAATCAGATATCAAATGAAGAAGTTATGATTATTTCTTCACAAATATATGAGAGAGAATATGAGATTTTATTATAACAAACTTATTTGAGTCCAAAAAATTAAAGAAAAATATAACTCTAAAAACTTAGATTTAAATATTTCTTTAATTTAAATTTTAAAAGAAATAAATATAAATTTAAAATATTCTTTAAACTCAAAAGTCCCAACAATAACCTTAATATATCAAACAAACGAAACTATACAAATAGCCCATCTTCTTCCATTTTCAACGCCACACAAATGCAACATTCCATCATGTGAATGATCTTGACTTTTTCAACCACGATTCTTGCGGATAATATCAAGAAAGGTCGCATCTACTTGGGCCTTTCATTTTATTTTTCATATCCTTATTTAATAAAATTTATTTATTATTATAAGTGTTTTACATCAGTACTCATTGCATATTCTGTGTTAAAACAAATATATATTCTCTTCTAAAAAATTAGTTTTTTGAAAAAAATAGAGATAAATTTTAATATGAAAGAGTCTTGAATAAAAAAAAATGGTTTATTTCTTTTTCAAAATTCTTATTTTTATTATTGTTTTATATATATTAATTATATTTATATGTCATTACAAATTGTTTGACTACAAATTACGTGCTCAGTAAAAGAACCACATCTTAGTTTGATATAAAGAGCATGATATAAAAATAGAAAAAAAAAAACTATGTTTTCTTGTATTCTTTCTTGTTTTTAAGTAAAGGAAATATAATTTGTTCGATTCATATATATATAAAACCTTATAATTCACTATCAATCATTATTTCTTAGAATCCAATGTTTGGTTTAACAAAAAGGAAAAAAAATTAAGGAAAAACAATCATTTAATATATAAACTCAAAACGAAAAATGTTTGAAAAAAAATTGTAAACTTATTTGGTGAGTGGGTGGAAAAAAGAAAACTAGTGATACTATTTAGGTATATGGACTTTTTTGCTATTTTAGGAAGGACGTTAGAAGTAAAATGAGGAGTGGTTGGAAAAAAGGTGTGTGAAAAGAGAATCAAGAATGTCAATAGAAGCGCCCATCAAGAATACTTTTATTGGTGCAACCTTGACCTTGAGGGGGGCTAGTAGTTTTCATAATTTAAAAGTTTTTACTTGAAAATATTACTTTTTTCGATGTAATGCTATACTAATGTTTCAATGTTAATATAATGTTTATGAAGTCTGATTTGAATTAATTTTAGTTAAAAGTATTGTAGCATTATGAGAGCTTTATATTTTAACTTATTTTTTTTTAACATTGTAGTATGTAAGAGCTTTTATACTATAGCAACTAAAAGTTTTAGTTGAAACTGAGATTGCCAAATGCTTATTAAATTTTGGCATTTTAGAGTAAAATACACTCTTCAATAATTTTGATGTTAAATTTAGTGGCAAATTTACTATCATGTATGATATATGGTAAATTTAGTATTTGATATCAAATTTTGTTATCTTTCACTTCTCAATAGCAAATATAGTACCAAGTATTAGCATTTGTACAAGAGACCGTCTAAAAGAAACTTGCCTTCTTTTCGGAACGATCAACATTCGACTTGGATCTGACCTTCTCCAACAAGGCTCGTTCTATTTCAACGACAAATAGAATCTTAATTTTTTTTTCCCCTACTGCGGCATGTGATCTTCATGTTTCCATGTCATAAATTCTATTTTCAACATTGAAGCACCATTGAAGGATATGATATATTTGGCACACGAGTAAGTATAAAATTTATATATTAAAATAATCATATATTAAAAATAAAAATTTCAATATTTCTCGATAATAAACTCATTTTTAAGATTGCTTTTGGTGGAGAACTACAGTGCAAATTATATCGTAGATTCGCCGAAGAAGGAAAAAAGTCAAAAGTAAGCCATGGACATTGCCAAAAGTAAACCATTAGTATACTAAAACAACTAGATGGCTACAAACTCTTGTAAGCATGTGAACTCCCGAAAAGTGAAACTAGTACTTGTCCGGGACGGTTTCTAATCTGTTCGATTTCGTGTGGGTTGAGAATCCATAGCACAATTTTCCAGAGACAATCACGCCTCAAGTTACCCTTTTCCACGTTGGATCGATATTTGAGGCCAAATTGATGGTTACCATTTTTTTTTTTAAGGAAATAGATACCACTTCTATGATATTGTTTTTTAATTTTACCAACTGTATAAAGAAGTTTGAAACATATAACTTTTAAAAAGTATAAAGACATAATTAATTACAAGTATTTTAGGTTAGGGTTATACATACATATGTTATTTAAGGGTATTTAAATCTTTTTGGTTAAGAAAAAAATGATAAAACATAATAGGGCTAGTAAAAAAATGATGTGCCACCTAGTTTACTCACCATATTTGCGACACGATAAAAAAGAAATATTGCAATTTATGGCACTGCTTTTGAACCAAAATTGGCCATGCAGAAATTATTGCCCTCTAAGCAACTTTCCCGAATTCTCATACCTTCTTTTCTTCTTTATTCATTAGTTTTCTTTTCACTGCATTGCCATGAAAGGGCATTCCTCACTACAAATTGGTCTGCTTCGTGTAACGCTCCCAGTGCAACGCCACCAGAAACATGATGCGGGTGCTAGAATTGGCTTCCTCTCCTCGAGATTGGCTTCTCTTAGCACCTTTTCAGCTATATCGATTGTACAAGGTGTTGCAACTACGAGATCTACTGCAACTATGGTCGCAGCCCCAAGATCCAAGGTTGTCAGCATCTTCCCCACACCACAATGTCGACGCCCATTCCTGGAACAGTGATGGAAGCCTGCAGTTGCTGGTGTCAAGTGGTAGCAAATTTGGTTTCCTCCTGGTGCGATTGTAACTCATTGGTGTTGTAACGTCAATACCTGTCACTGTTTGTGGATTATAGAGATTTTTTTTTTTTTGTATTTTGGATATGATTTTTTTTTTTAGGATTTATATGTTTTTTTTTTTTTTTTTGGAGGAATTGATTTGATTGTCGTAATTGTGGTTTTTGTTATTTTTTGATGACGAAGATGGACGTGGTGCCATTGGACTTGGTGGTTTTCAACCAATAAGTACGGTGGTAACCGCACGGATACCAGATACACAACCCCGTGGGTACCAACCGGTGACTACTGAGATGGGATACCGGTTGGTAACCATGTTGGACATTGGCCTATATCCTAAGGCTATATCGAGTATTGTAAAATATAATGTGATAATGTGGAGTAACATTTTTTGTAATTATTTTTGAGAAAATTACATGTTATGCCATACTTTTAAAGTGTTTATTTATGCCACGTTATTATTTATATTATATGTCAAGTCGTGCCACAAATAAATATATGTAATATTAATAAAAAGTAAATCTTAAAAGATTGCATTTATAAAAATCCATTTTTTGTAGCATAAATCAATAGAAGCCTTAAGTTTTGTGGCATACTTATAAAGAGCCCAATTTCTTAAGCCCTATGTATTAGAAAATGAGCACGCAACAAAATTTAAAATTTTTTTAATAAAAGCTTTTTCCATAAAACAAGTGAAACATGCTATGTAACATAAATTAATAATAGATCTGATGTACCTTTTACAATTTGAACCGTATTTCTGACAGAAAATTATTTGACAAAATTGCTACATGATAATTGCGTCTAAAAGAGCTTCAGCCAATTAGTCTTCTTTGTTATTCTTTTTACATAACCAGAATGTGACTGGTCATAAGTCGTTTAATTCTCCTTTTGGCAACATCTCCTTCAACCAAGAGAAAACCAACATCTCCTCTTGCACTCCATACTAGCACAAAACGGATTAAAATTGTGTCTTTCTTATCTTTTTAATGTGATCTTTGAGTCTTAAATATGTTAGAGAGATATATTAAATCTCTCCAACACTTACAAAGCTGTTGGCCCCATTTTAGTATGTAGTGTATTTTGTAGACCGGATCTCATTATGTTGTTAGTAGTGTAGTTATAAACCATCCATTTAAATTTGCTTTTTTAGTTCGCATATGGGCTGGTTGATGAAGGGTGATGGATCTCGAAATAAATGGGCTGCTCAGGGGGTTGGGTTGGGGCAACAATAAGACAAGCAACATGAAGGGTCAACAATGGTGCAACAATGACAATCTCCTCTTGATCGTTGCTCCCTTTCTATCTCCTTTTTCTCTTTGTTCTTAGGATTTTCTTTGGAGCAAAAAGACAGCCTTGCCCTCATAACGTGCGTGCCATGTTATAAGGGATGAAATTGTCCAAAATTTAACTATGTCACCAGCTGTGAAACAGATTTTGTAACTAAAGGGGCCAAGAAAATGAGTCCAAAGTCGTTTAGCATATGGATTCAAATTGTGTTAATTTAAATTATTTTAATTTGAATTGTGTGATTTGAATTGCTATCTAAATTGACGTTTGGATGTATATTTAAAGTGTTAATCTAAACATGAAATAAAATTAGAATTTATGTTTGGATAGATAGTGAAAAAAGAAATCTGACATGCCTAACAAAAGCTTATGGCCTGTTTGGTTCACAAATTTGAATAGAAAGTTTAAACATAAATTTAAATTTTTATGAAAGAAAATACTGTAGCAAAATAATTTGAATTGTAATTTAAACTTACGAAACAAGAGACAATTAATGTTCATCATCCTAAAAAATATACATTATAGATCTTGATTTATTCTTCTATTCATTAAGAACGCAATGAAAGAAGAATCATCTCAATAGGACATCAAATGAAGAAATTATGTTTTTTTTTCTCAAATATAAAAGAGAAAATTTTAACTTTTACTCAAACATACCCGAATGCAAAGAGTTCAGAGGGGGTAGAATTCTTAAAACTTGAATTCAAATAATTCATTTGATTTAAATTTTTGAAAAAAAAAACACATATACAAAGAATTTTAAAGATTTGAATGTAAAAAATTGCCCAAATATGCAAAACAAACACCCTAAATTGCCAAACTCAAAAAGATATAAGGTGTTGATGCAAATATATATTATATATATATATTTAAATTAATATATATATTTAAATTAGAGGAAGCATTCATAGTTGTAGGATGAAATGTTTGCGAGTTGATTTGGGTCCACCTCAGTTATGGCCCAATTAGATTAAAGGTTAAATATAATGTAATTTTTAGGAGAAAGAGAGAAATAGCTTATTGTTGATTAGGATAAAAATAAATAGACCAAAATATATTAGTGTTTAACAAATAGTTTATATAGATTAAAACAAAATTTATTGTTGTATAAAATATCGTATAGAAAAATACGGAACAACAACATAACAAAAAAAACAAAAATGAAAAAAAGAGGATATGAAAATAAAAAAAAATTAAATTAAAAATTTATCTGTTGAAAAAAATATAAAATTTAAAAAAATCTGTTTATTTTGATATTTTTAATAATATGGTAGATTAGTTCCACGAATAATTTTGCGAAGTCGGTTTCCGCAATCGAACGCTGGTACTTGGTATATTAGGAAGTTTCTCCAATTTCCAATTTTCTCTCTCTTTTATTTTTTCCCTCTTTTTTCTCCTTTTTTAGCCTGAGAAAATCGAGAGGAAATACTCTCGTTAATCGGCCGGGAAAGTTGTTCTTCCTGCTTCATGGCTTCAGGTGTGTTGAGCTATTCACTCTATTGAAGTTAGTAAAGCCGCCAATTTTGGTGCGACTTTGTTTGATTATGATTCCTTGGAACAATTGATCAAATGTGTGTGTGTATATATATATATATATATATATATATATTTCATCCGCTGTTGAATTGTGTAATACCCATATGTTTTTTTTTACAAATTTTCTAACAGCTTCACATTCGGAAAGTGATGAATAACGAATTGAATTCGTCGATTAAGTAGTTTTCTGGGTTGTTCGAGTTTCTCCGAAATTCAATATGATTTTGATCTTGTAATCCAGTTATTTAGCTTTTCTTCACATAGACGAAGAAATAGGGGGGAAACTTTATGCTTCAAGGTTTATTTATTTATTTATTTTCCTGAAACATGGGAAAAGGACATCTTGATTGAGTAAAATACTTGCATTAATTTATGTAGTTTTGAAGTTGGTTTTTTGACATCTATTGATTGTCGTTTCTTGCAGATTTTGCCTCAACAACTCCGGCTGAATTGGAATCAGTCTTGAGATTGAAGACTGTTCAATACTTCGTCACAAAAAGACCGTGGCTTGGTAACTTCATAATTAACTTCTATTGCTACAAAAATTTCTGTGTAGGCTGATGAGTTTGACTAAAGTAAATAGTGTTGTGGTTGCGTACTTCAGATTTTGTCTTCCATATAGATTTTTATAATTTCTTATTGCTTTCAGAGTTTCTGTTTCAGATCTTTATGGTATCAATGTTAGACCTGTTGCACCATTTGGAAGTGTGAGTAGAAAACCATACATTGATCCGGCATTGATTCACCGTAGCTTGCCCGACGAGCTTCTCTTCGAGGTATGAATTTCCATAAAAAGTTTGGTGAAATGATATTAGGGCAGAGAATAAATTTTTTATTCATCCACAGGTATTTGCAAGAATGAATCCTTATGACTTGGGAAGGGCGTCTTGTGTTTGTCGAAAATGGAGGTACACAATTCGTAACCCTGTGTTTTGGCGCAATGCGTGCTTAAAGGCCTGGCAGGTAATTTGATATTGCCTATGTTGTTTGAGCCCCCCTTTTTTCACGTCTTGTTAATTGGTTCATTTTAAAACTGGGGGCCTCTACAATGAAGCTCTCTGGGGTGGTCGAAAATTATAAGACTTTGCAGTCAAAGTATGAGGGTTCATGGAGAAGAATGTGGCTTTTGAGACCAAGAGTTCGTACTGATGGTAGGGCATTGCTTACATTTTCTAATTTTTTATTTGTTTCTAATAATTATATTATATGTATCTTGACTTAACGAATTTAAATTCCATTTTGTATGTCAGGTCTTTATGTGAGTAGGAATACTTATATTCGTGCTGGAGTTGCAGAATGGAAGATCACTAATCCTGTTCACGTGGTAATGCTTTCATCCGAGGCTTGCCTTTGTATTTTTGATAGCCAATATCATAATTTGTTGAGTGTATTCCATGGTACATTTTGCAAATCTAAGCTTACGACACAAATTTCAAATCACAATCATCCATAAATGTGAAAGACAAGTTGCAGGTGCGCTGGGACTCGGGTTATAGTGGCCTGTAATTAGATTAGCAATGATGTGATAAATATTTACAGGCATGTCATACTTAATGCATTTTGTATTGCTGCTAGCAAAATCATCATTAGATACTCTCACACTTTCAGCTAATTGTGGATTCAAGGACTTGCGTTTTTGGAAAACAATCTTATAGTGACATAATTGTTTTGGATAACAATCTTGTGATAAAATTACTTGGTTGTACGTTGGAATTCTATGACCTAATTTCTGTTCAAGAACCCCTTTTTATCCTTTCCACTTTAACAGAACTTGCTTTTTCAGGTCTGCTATTTTCGTTACATAAGATTTTATCCTTCTGGACGATTCCTTTACAAGGTTAGGATTGTTTCATCTCACATTATGCGTCGAAGTATAATCATCTCCATTCTGAGTTAACTATTATCATGACTTTTAATATTCTATTGATAGAATTCATCCCAAAAGATCAACGATGTTGCGAAATCCATGAATTTTCGTGCAGCGAAGACAGATGGTATCTACAGTGGCCATTACACATTATCAGATGATAAGGTCGGAATAAACTTTTTCGAAGACGTCCTTATGTACTCTCTTACAACAGTTATCATATATTTAGTTGGCTTTTGCTTCGAAATGCTACTCCTATTCTCTCCAAATTCTACATGCACCTATAATATTTTTCCCCCCCCCGATTACTTACAGGTTGAAGCTGCAATTTTGTATCCCGGCATGCGTCCTACCGTATTGAGGATCCGCTTGAGGCATGCTTAATCTGCCTTTTATCATATTTTATTTTATTTTTTGATTTGGGATAAATACGTAACTGAATTATCTTACTGTTTTACCATTTGGTGGTTGATGGTCAGATAGTAATAATTCTTTTTGAACTACTGGTGTGTCATATGCAAAATTTATTGGATGGTTGGCAAAGTGATATGAACTATAGAGTTTAAATTGCAGTGTAAAACTCTCACATGTTACAGTATAAAGTAAAAATATGTTACAGAGTAAAGTTTTCATATGCTACAGTGTGCGGTTCAAACTTTAGAGTTGAAACTCTTATCGGAAACACCCTATTTATCATACTACATGGAGATCGTCTAAGCTCAAATATTTTTGGATCAATGATTCTAGAGGATTCCTCAGTTTGCCCTCTTTCTAGGGTTCTTTGATAAAAACTCACAATCCTTTTACATTTGTGCCTTTTGGGTGTTCCATTCTTTAAATCTCTAGTTATACTATGAAGGACTGCTTTTCTCCTTCTCATATAGGTTAAGAGGAACTAAAGCAGGGGCAAACAACCGGATGGATTTACTCTCACTTGTTACAAGTGGGGTAGATAGTGATGAGGTCAACAACCCGGACGATGATATCCTTGGAGTAGTTGAAGGGTGGCAGGATGATGAAACGCACAATCCTGACGTGCCTGCTGTGTCACACAAGAGGGGTATGACACCCTTTGTGTTTGTCCCTTTTGAAGAGGTACGTTCCGTAAATCTTTAAAAGCTTTTTGCTCCTGAGCAACAAGATTCAGAATTGGCCATCTTAACGCCCATGAAACTGTTGGCACTTTCTGTCTTTGGTGTAGGTTGAGACTTCAGTTTTGAATCTGCCTGTGGACAAGATGGATTACTTTGTACCTGGCTGAGAACTTGGACGAAGGGGTTTTCTTATTTGTAAATACAGTGTAATGCCGAAGCATTTAAGTTGTTTATGACTCGTTTGTTTCAAATGTTGTATTAATGCGACAAAAGATGGTTCTTTGTTGTTTTCTTTACTGATTGTTGTTGTATGATAGTTGGCTTTGATGAGAGAAAGATTAGTTGATTTTCAATCAACAAGATCACGGTGGGCAGTTCGTCGACCTTCGCGAGTATTCGCAAAGGGGTAGGGCTTGGGTTGGTTTATGATAATGCCCTCATTTTTCACTCGGAATTGCAGTATTTGATGTTGTATCTTTAACCTATAACATTAAAATGATGTAAATATCATATCAAACAGTAACTTTGTGGGTGTTTGAAAGGGTGGTGGGAACTACTTTTATTGTAGCATGTGAAAGCTTTATATTGTAGTGATTTTTTTTTTAATTGTTACTGTAGCATGTGAGAGCTTTATACTGTTCATAACTGAGTTTGTGGTGGGAACAAAGTGATGAGAACCACTTCCAAACACCCTTTTTATCTCTAATCTTTTACACTATTTTTAACACCAAAAAAGAATATTCTTGGTATATTTTTTTATTAATTGTTTTTAGTCGTCATTAAAATGGCGTGATGAACAATGACACGCCAAATTTTGATGTGCTCCTGTTCATTTAATTAATTTGGCAGGAGTTTTTGGTGTCTTGTTAGAGACAACATCAATGCAAAAATGGCGTTTTACCTACAAATCTAGCGTCGGTTGGAGATGGTCTTGGAGAAAATTGCATTTTATGATACACTTTTAAAAGTAATGTTTATTTATACACATGTAGAAAAGTTTACGTGACATTATCACATATATTACATGTTAAGTTATGTTGTTAATAAATATGTATGATATTTATAAAAAATAAATATTAAAAGATTGCATTTATGAAAATTTTTGGTGTTATTATTATTATCTAATTACAAATTTTCCCCGGCTCATGTAAGGATGTGCTCTCAATTTTCAAAATCCAGTATGTATTTTCTTGAATTTTGAAATATTAATGAAAAATCTTTTATTAATGAAAATTGATATCTAATTAGCATGTGTTATTATGAGTATTTTGGTAACTCTATTTTTTATCTTTAAGTTAATTTGAGTTTTAAACTTGACATAGATTAAAAATTATAATTGTTAAAAAAATAACAAAAAATGTCTTCAAATTTTTCACACAACTACAATTTGAATACCAAGGCTACCACTATGTTGGTTTAGACTAGCGTGTTTCCATAATCGTTGTGTCACAGGGTTTTCGAAGCGACTCCTTCTCTTCTCGCTCTCTCACCCTCGTGTACTAGGGTTTTCCCTTTCGCTTGTGCGTCGCTGCTTTGGGCTGGAGACCACCGCCTTCCCTCGGCGCGTTTTGGTCCTCCAGCCCTAGAGATGGTACTCGGAGCCTCACAGCGGGTTTTCGGTGACGCCTTGTCCTCCGGCCCTAGTGATGGCGCTCGGGGCCCGAGACCACCTCCTCCCCTTGGCGGGTTTTTGGTTTTCCGAGGCAATTTTAGTGGCTTCGAAGGGCAGCGCCGCTACCGTCAAATGTTGCACTGCAGAGTGATAGTGGCTTTGATTGGAAGTGCTAGTGCTGGCAGATCTGGTTTCATCTCCGACATGACTTGCTTTTTTGGGTCGCTGTATCTGCGTAGGTCTTTTGTCCTAGTGGTGCAACGCCGGGTCTTCTAAGTGGGGCATGCTATGGCGGAGGCTGCAGCCGTTTCTATTTCGTGGCCCTTCCGATTTGGCGGCACTCGTATCCTTCCGTCGTGGTTTGATCCGATTCCCTGTGGTGTGTTTTAATGTTTTCGTGGTTTCGCCTGCCTGTGTGAAAAGTTTTGTTGGGGCAGATTTTGAGGGGTGTTTGAGTCCTCCGGTGGTTTTGGTTATGGCCTCCGTTCTGGCATCGCTTGATTTTCCTCGTGGAGGTCCGTCCTTTGCAGGTCTTTTCGGTTTGTCTCAGTTGCCATGATATTACGGTGTGTTGTCTTTCGGATTGTGCGCTAGACGCAGTCCTTTCATTTTTCTTAGCTACTGTGTTGTCTTACTTTTTGTCAATAACGGGCTGTTATTCCCGGTCTTTGTATTTTGTGTCTATTGTTTTATGTTTTTCATTATAGAGATGGTTTTTTTATTTATTTGATTTTGTGTGTTTCCCCCTTTAGAGCTCGATTTGGTTGGTCGTCTCTGTGGTTGTGGCCTTTGTGCTGCATTGTCGTGACCCATGGTTTAATTGTTTATCTATAAATTGTTGAAGGCCTTAGCGTAATGTGTGCTCTTGTTTATGAGCCGAAGTACCTCGTTTACTTAGGCCTTTCCGTTCAATCGGGCTTTTGGCTTATGCATGAATTGATTGTACTGAGTCTGTATTTCATATTAGATCATATCATAACGAATTTTTCGGTAATTTGTGATAATATCAATATTAAATATATTAAAATATTCAATTTTCTATTAAATTTTTAAAATTGTAAAATTCTAATATCTAATATACATATACTAATAAAAATTTAGAATAGATAAGATAGACCAATAATAAAAATAAATAATGAATAAAATAATAAAAAAAAGTGGATTACCATAGATTATCGTATATATTTCATGTAGAAACATATAGAAATGATTAATAAGCCCATTTTATTTGGGACGAAATTTCACCTTTTCTTCTACCAAAAGATGAGAGAGGTGCATTGTCATGGTCATCAACATAAATTTCTCCACAGGGGGCGAGAACAAAAGAAGAAATTAAAAAAAAGGCATGCATCTAAAGCACTATTAAGAAGGGACATGAATTTAAACATTTTTGGACATGAATTTAAATGAACGTTAAAAGAAGAGATATTCTTCAATTTTCTCTTTCCTAAAAAAACCGCTGAAAAAAAACGACCTCCTTTCTTATTTCAGGATGCTCAATTGTTTTGTTTTGTTTTTTTGTCTTGCTTTTAATTTTTTTGTTCTTAATTTCAAACGTCATTTCCCATTATATTTTCATACAGTTTCAACCTTCTACACAACCTTTACTTTCACAACAAGATTGAAAAGCAAAGCTCAATTAAAAAGAAGAGAATAAAGCAGTGCTTCACGAGGAGTCCCATACAAAAAGGAGAGAAAAGTAGAAAGGAAAAGGGACTCGCAAAGGGTAGCCAAGTCACAAATTAAGATAAATTTGCATAATTGCTTGTGTATGTATTTTGAGGAAATAATTGCTTATGTATTGAGTGACAAGTATATGTGTATTTCCACTTTTTGGACCAATATTATACACGCTTTTGAACAACACCTAAATTTAGTACACAGTCTAGTACGCGTAAAAACATACATACTTCTAATGAAAAACATATATGTATGTTTAATTCACGAAAATGTCTTTTTTTCTTTCCTTATAATACATTCTATCAACTTCGATAATGACTCTTACGATAGTACTTCATGTGCAACGCACGTCTACTTTTTTTTTTTTTGTGCCTATTCTCTCTTTTTTCTAATAATAATTTTGTAGAAAAAAGAGAAGAATTGCTTGTTACGCATCACCTTTGTAAATTAAAAAAATAATTTTGCTAAAAAATATTTAAAAGTAACTTATCAATAAATATATAGTATATGTCTTCAAATTATAAAATTTATTAAAAAAAATATAAAAAATAATAAGTTTTAATAGTTTAAAAAACATGTATTAACAACAGAGCTAGGAAGGCATTCATTCATGATTCTATTTTAATTATATAGTTGAAACTCTTTTAATATAAAATATAATGCAAAATTTTCACCTATAATAAAATCTTTTAAACTTTTACTTGTTATTGCGTGGTCAAACGTAATGTAAAGAAATAAGAGAGAGAAATGAAAAAAGAAAAAGAAAAAGAAAAGAAAAGAAAAGAAAAAACAAATCGATGGGAAATAGAGAACTTTATGAATGTGTCAAAAGGCTTAAAACCGAAGTCAGTCCGTGGGAGTGCTATCAGTTGCCTTTTTTTTTTTCAGCCTTTTTCCGTGGAAGCCATAGCTCCATAGGCGAGAGCTTCAAAGCTAGACTGGAGGAGAAAGACGACTACTGGGTTATGGCCGATTCGAGAGTGGAGACCATCTCTCGCCTTGCCCAATGGAGGATTGAGAACTTCGGACCTTGCTCTTACAAGAAATCCGACCCTTTCAAGGTCGGTCTTTGGAACTGGTAATTCCTCACCATCAACCCTTTCTTTTCTCTTTCTTTCTCTACCTATATCTCTCATAATATTGTAATTCATTGTAATTTATGAATTGTTTTTTTTTTTCTTTTTTTGAGGCATTTATCGGTGGAGAAGAACCGGTATATGTACATTCGTTTGTTTCCGGAACCTTCTCGGGCGTCGAAAGAACATCCTCCGATTGCTCGGTTTGTTCTCAGAGTCTCCAACAGCGGAAGTGGTCGCAAGCTCTATATCTCTCCAAGTATGGCTTCACTTTCACTTCTTATCCTGTTTGACTTTTCTGTTTTTTCAAAGAATCCGACCAAAAGTTTGAAGGATGGTACAAGGGAAGAGGGGCAAAAAACAAAATAAAAGAAAGGAAAAGGATTCTTTTTTGTTTATTTATGTTTGTATGTGAGTATAAAGCTTGATTGATTTATGGTGGAAATTTAGAAGTGATAATTTGGTGGTGTTGTTATTTTATTCAATCAATGGGAAAAAAGAACTTGTTTGAAAGACTGATAGTCAATTTTGACATGGGTGAAACTGCAAGGTTTGATGGTTTTTTTTTTTGGGTGCTGTGTTACTTGTTGGCTAAGCGTGGTGCATTATACTGTTAAGTTGGTTAAAATTAGCTCGCTGATTTTTCAAATTCCTGGTCGATTATGGTTTCTTCTTTGTTAATTCCTACTATGTCTAGCTATTTGAAAATCACGGCTTCAAATCTGGTTTAGTCTGATTTGTATTTGCAATTGAATGTCAGAGCTGGTGCTATGGTTGGGTATTGTGTTGCAACAGAGTATATTCAACAAATGGATGTATTTTTGGAATGTAGCCAATCATTGCTCCAGGATAATTTTCTTGTTTTAGTTCTTTTACTATTTGGTCTATCTGGCGAGTAGTGATATCTTTCAGCTGAAATGATCAAATCTTATATATGTTGTTTTGCTGTAAGCAGCATCACTGAGATGCTTTTAATGCTTCCTACAATTGCAGTTCATGAGAGGCTGCTTCGAACTTGTGAAGACTTTGTCTGGCCTGTCGATTCCACCTTTGTTGGTCGATTTATCATTGATGTTGAGTTTCTGGATTTGAAGATATGCTCAGTAAACGTAAGATCCATAAACCTTCTTACAATTACCTTTTGATTAGTTTGTCATTCGTGCGAGTGTGCTTCTTTTGCTCCTCAACGTCTTTTTTTGCCCTTACAATCCGCCTTCTTGCAATTAACTTTTGATTAGTTTGTCATTTGTGCGAGTGTGCTTCTTTTGCTCCTTAACGTCTTTGTTTGCCCTTGCGATCAGGGTGGGGAAGCAAGTTCTATATGGCCTATTGATGGAACAATGCAATCTATATCAGCCAAGAGCACTCTTAGATGCCTCTCTAGGATGCTTGATGAGTCGATACTTGCTGATGTCACCATCCACAGTGCTGGTGGCACTCTACGAGCTCACAAGGCGATTTTATCCGCGAGTTCTCCGGTGTTTCAAAGAATGTTCCACCACGACCTAGTGGAGAAAGAGTCGTCAACAATCCACATTGAGGACATGTCAGTGGATTCGTGCATGGCCCTTCTTAGCTACATGTACGGAACCATCAAACAAGAAGATTTCTGGGAGCACCGATTGGCACTTTTGGGTGCAGCAAACAAGTATGACATTGCAGACCTAAAAGACGCTTGCGAGGAGAGCCTCATGGAGGACATCAACTCTGGTAATGTCCTGAAGAGGCTTGAGGAGGCGTGGCTGTACCAGCTGAACAAGCTGAAGAAAGGATGCTTGATATACTTGTTTGAATTTGGCAAGATATATGATGTTAGAGATGAAATGAACGACTTCATTAGACGTGCGGACAGGGAGCTTATGATGGAGATGTTTCAGGAGGTGCTTACAGTTTGGAAGCTTGCTTAAGTTGCATATGGAGTTTGTACCTTCTATGGTCATTTACACAGATACAAGCATGTATATATAACTTCTCGTGAGCTGTTTGATGTTTGACAAGATAGAAACTGGTGTGTGGATGTTAAAAGTAAATTTTGCTTGTAATTTAAATAAATTTTGGGTTCAAGGCTCATTTGTTTGATGCAGAACGAGCGATGCTAGCTTCTTCTGATTACGGACCGAGTTCATATTCCATTCTCATATGCGCACAATTTGAGATGTGTGAGTAGTTCCTTAGGATTCTGTTGCTGTTTGATTATGGTACTAATCCCACATGACATGGATCCTTTTAGGATAAATGTTAGTTAACAAGTTAGTTGTAGTCAGTTGTGCTGAGCTGTACAAATTAGTTACAAGCTAGTTTTAGTCTGATGGCTTACAACTTATAATCAGCCAGCAGTTAGCAGTAGGTAGTTAATTTTCAGTTATAAATTAATTACTCTTCCTCTTGTACAATCGGGTATATAACCCAAATATTCAGAATAGCAAGATATAGAAAAATCATTTTTCCTTGATTCACGTTTTTCTCATTTCCTTTGAACTGATTCACCTCTATTCATCCATTGATTCTTTCTTCCTCCATTCGTTATTCATCATTGTTCAAGATTCAATATGGTATCGGAGCGGAAACTCACTGCTTGATCCGGATTGACTTCGTTCGATCCTCGTTCCTGATTCAATAATTTCATTTCTTGATTCAAGTTTTTCCTTTGGCAATCATGGAGCCACATAATCCTACAACGCGTGCAATCATGATTGGTAAATCTACCATTGATGATCTTGCAAGTCCTTACTTCCTTCACAATTCAGATGGACAAGTTCTTGCACTTGTTTCACAACAATTAACAGGTGACAATTATGCATCCTGGAGTAGAGCCATGACGATCCCACTCTCAGTCAAGAATAAGCTAGGTTTCATTGATGGCACGATCAAGAAACCTGAAGGTGCAGATTTGAATCTCCTTAACTCTTGGATTCGAAATAATAACATAGTTATCTTGTGGATCTTGAATTCAGTATCAAAGGAGATTTGTGCTAATGTGATCTTCTCTAAATCAGCCTATGAAATGTGGAATGATCTTAAAGATCGATTCCAACAGAGTATTGGCCCTAGGATATTCCAATTACGTCGTCAGCTTGTGAATCACAAATAGGATCAAAACTTTGTTAGTGTACACTTTACTAAGCTGAAAACATTATAGGAAGAGTTAAGCACTTACAGGCCAGCCTGTACATTTGGAAGGTGCACATGCAGTTGTGTCAAGAACCTTAACTTTTACTATCAAATGGAGTATATCATGGCCTTTCTTATCGGCCTAAATGATTCCTTTGCTCAGGTAAGGGGTCAGATGCTATTAATGGACCCTCTCCTATCCATAAACAAAGTGTTTTCCCTCATCTCTCAAGAAGAAAGACAAAGAAAAATTGGTATGCAGATCACTGATGATTCGACTCATGGTCTGGCTTTTGCTACCAAGAATGACAATTCTAAAAGACATGGAGGAATGACAAGTGCACATAATCCTTCTACAGGAGGACACAAAGGTCAAAAGAAAGATCGGCCCTTTTGCACTCATTGCAACTTCCATGGACATACCATTGAGAAGTGCTACAAAATCCATGGTTTTCCACCTAGTTTTCAGCAACGCCAAAAAGGATCTCAATCAAACAAAAGTCATGTTGCTTCTATGAATGAAGTTACCAATAAGATTGGCACTGATGAAAAAGGCATCATCGATCACAACAAGGTTGATAATTTCTTTCAAACTCTTAATTCCACTCAATATCAACACCTTATGAACATGATTTCTAGTCATGTAGTTGTTTCAGCCAACAACCCTGGACAACAAGATAGCGGAACCACTTCATATGACACAGGTACTTGTTTCTTAGTATCTTTGAATCCTATGATTTCTTGTCAACATTTCTGGATAGTTGGCTAGGGCTTCTCAACATATCTATTTCAATGACAAATTGTTTGTGTCCTTGAAACCTATTGAGAATTCTATGGTTACCCTACCAAACCACATAAGCATTCCAGTTCAATTCAATAGTGATATTATAGAAGTCTAATGTTGATACTCAAGGATGTTTTATATGTTCCTAAAAAAAAAATTAATTTCCTTTCTGTCAATGCTTTAACAGCAAATTCTTGTCTTACTGTTGGATTCTTTCCTGATCACTTTATGATTCAGGACATCAGTTCCAAGAGGATGATTGGCAACGGTGACAAGATGGACAATCTCTATGTCCTTGATGCCAATTCATTATAGAGTTCCCATGGTGTTAATGCTATGTCTACTCAAACATGGCATAGTTGACTTGGACACTTATCATCAAAATGGTTAGAAGTTTTGAAGAATCAATTGCACTACAAAGAATCCAAGATAGATAATTCATCGGCGTGTTGTATTTGCCCTTTAGCTAAATAAAAAAGACTTTTAGTTGTATCTCAGAATCACATGTCACATTCCCCTTTTGAACTAGTTCATGCAGACATTTGGGGACCCTATCACATCATTGCTCACTTAGGAAATCGTTATTTCTTAACCTTGGTTGATAATTGTGCTCGTTTCACTTGGGGTGTCTTGCTTAGACAAAAATCAAATGTGGCTGTAGTGATTTCGAATTTTATCAATTTGGTTGATACTCAATTCAATTGCAAAATAAAATGTTTTAGATCTAACAATGCTAATTAGCATTCACAGAACTTTTTCAAGCAAAGGGTATCTTACATAAGTATTCATGTATGGAAACTCCATAACAAAACTTAGTAGTTGAACATAAACATCAACATTTGTTGAATGTAGCTAGAGGTCCATATTTCCAGTCTCGAATTCCTATTCAATATTGGAATTCACCACTTATTCACAACAAGGCACCATATGAGCTGCTACATAAGTCTATTGTGGATTACTCTATTTTTAAAGTGTTTGGTTGTTTAGCATTTGCTTCAACCCCTTCAGCTTCTCATACAAAGTTCGATCCTCTAGCTCGTGCATGTGTCTTTATCAACTATCCTGCAAGTATGAAGGGCTATAAGTTACTTGATATACAAACTAAGCAAACATTTGTTTCTAGGGACGAGGTGTTTCATGAACACATTTCCCCTTTCCATTCTGTGGTCTTTAAGGAATTACTTATTTATCCTTTCCTTGATTTGGTTTTACGATTGCCAAATTTGGATATCCTACATACTTTTTCCCTATGTTCTTCATCTTCTACCAACCCACTTCCATCTACACTTCCACATGAGCCACCTAGTATGCCATTTCGAAGATCATGTAGAATTTCCAAACCTCCATCATATCTATCAGACTTCCACTCTAGCCTTTTACTTCCTCACCAACTGCCAGAAGCCAGCACTTGCTTATCCTATCTTCTAGATCAATATTTGTTCTATCATTCACTTTCACCATCATATAAAACCTTCATTCTCAATGTTTCTTCACAATATGAGCCTCAGTTTTATCATCAAGCAGTTAAATTTCCTCAATGGAGGGAAGCCATGACAATAGAAGTAAAGGCTATGGAACAACAAACTCAAACTTAAACCTAATGGCTCAGTTGATTGTCATAAAGCTAGGTTAGTTGCTAAAGGCTATACATAGCAAGAAGGAGTTGATTTTCTAGAAACTTTTTCACCAATTGCTAAACTAGTCACAGTCAAGGTTTTCTTAGCCTTAGCAGCTGTCAATTCTTGGCATTTGGTCCAAATGGATGTTAATAATGCATTCCTTAACGCAGATCTCTTTGAGGAAGTGTATATGGATCTTTCTTTGGGTTATAAACTTTAGGGGGAGACTTCTACTCATGAACAAAAACTCGTTTGTAAGCTACATGAATCCATATATGGCCTCAAACAAGCCTTGAGGCAATGGTATGCAAAATTTTGAACCTTTGTCCTTCAATTTGGATTTTGTCAATCAAAATCTGATTACTCTCTATTCACCAAAGGCATAGGATCCTCCTTTGTTGCCTTACTCGTGTATGTGGATGATATAATCATCACTGGTCCTTCCATCCATCATATCAATTCAATAATGGCCTTTCTCCATAGTCATTTCTAACTCAAGGACCTAGGAAAATTAAGATATTTCCTTGGTCTTGAGATTGCTCATTCTGCTTAAGATATTGTTCTCTCCCAAAGACATTACACATTGCAGCTTTTGAAGATACTAGGTTTCTAGTATCTAAGCTTGCCTCAATCCTTATGGATCCAAATTTAAAACTCAATGCTACTAATGGAGAACTTCTATCAAATGTATCTCAATATAGAAGACTCATTGGACGCCTCTTGTATCTTTCTCTTTCCAAGCTAGACATTACTTATGTTGTACACAAACCCAGTCAATTTCTTGCACAACCTTGTGTTCCATATCTTCAACCTGTGCATCATTTGCTTAGATACCTCAAGGAACATCTTGGCCAAGGTCTCCTTTTCTCATCTTCCTCTTCCCTTCAAATGAAAGCCTTCTCGGGTGCCAACTGGGGTTCTTGTCCAGATACCAGAAAGTCTACTACTAGTTTCTGTGTTTTTCTAGGAGACTCTCTAATATCTTAGAAAGCCAAGAAACAATCCACGATATCTTGCTCATCTGCTGAAGTTGAATACCGTGCCTTTGGTGCCATAACTAGTGAACTCATATGGTTGAAACAACTACTGCAGGATTTTTCTATTTCTCATCCATTGCCTGCTATTCTCTTCTGTGATAACCAGACAGCTATCCATATAGCCTCCAATCTCACATTTCATGAATGCACAAAGCACATTAAAATTGATTGCCATTTTGTTTGAGATAAAATTACTGATGGATCAGTCAAGCTACCGCCTATTCGCTCTCAACACCAACTCGCGGATGTATTTGCTAAAGCGTTACCTGCTTCTTCTCTTTTTCCATTGTTATCCAAGATGGCTATAAAAGACATTTACAATCCATCTTGAGGGGGAGTTTTAGGATAAATGTTAGCTAACAAGTTAGTTGTAGTCAGTTGTGCTGAGCTATACAAATTAGTTACAAGTTAGTTTTAGTCTGACGGTTTACCACTTGTAATCAACAAGTAGCTAGCAATAGTTAGCTAATTTTCAGTTATAAATTAATTACTCTTCCTCTTGTACAATCGTTTATAACCCAAATATTCAGAATAGCAAGATATAGAAAAATCATTTTTCCTTCATTCACGTTTTTCTCATTTCCTTTGAATTGATTCACCTCTGCTCATCCATTAATTCTTTCTTCCTCCATTCGTCATTCATCATTGTTCAAGATTCAATAGATCCTGAAGAACCATACCGTCTACTAACCCCATCCTTGGACTAGAATTATGTAGGTTCTTTCTTCCTGTTAACCTCTGAATTTTATACAGAAACATACCAAAAAAATGGGAGACACAAGAAAAGAAAAATAAAAACGGAAGATTGAGTATAACAAGAAACTAAAACGTAATAAAGTAACCAGAAAACCGACAAAGAGATGAGAACCAGCGACAAAATTAGACACCGGACCAAAAAAAACGACAACATAGAGGATTGCAAGACTAACAACGACAACATATAGAGGAAGCAATGCGAAAAACGACAACACCTACAAGTGAAACGACAAATCGGAAACGAAAGACAAGAAAATAGATACGACAACTAGAAATTTAAAACAACACTGTTGGTTGAAAAACCTTTTTAACAAAGTACGCAATATATGTGGCACATATTTATTAACCCTTCTCCCCTAATTTAATAGCTCTTTGAGTTGCAAGCGAATCGAGGAAGAGAGAGCAGAATAATATATTTAAGTTACAACTTAGTAAATAAAGTTATATAAATTCAAAATATGTGATTTATAGTATACTATTAGAAATTGAGTAATATTTTATGAGATATTAAAAGTAAAAATCACAAAATATTCATATTTTTATCTTTTTTGTCTCTTATTCTCCTCCCTTGTTGGTATCGTTCGCGGCTGAAAAATACAATATTTATCAAAAAATAATATATTTACTGTGTAAATACAAAAATTCATTGGATACTTTGCTAAACAATCGACGGTTAGAAAAGACAGTATTATTTAAGTAATACTGTATTACAATGTAAATACGAAATTTCACAAAAGACTTTGTCGGATCGCCGGCGGCCGAAAAATACTGTATTAATCTTGTGATACTGTATTGTAGTGAAAAAATAAAAGATCACCGGTGACTTCACCGAATTGCCGATAGCTTGAAAATACAATACTAACCTTATAATACTATAATACAATATAAATATAAAAGTTCACTGATGACTTTGTCAGAGCCGACAACCAAAAAATACAGTATTACTCCGATAACACTATATTCAGGCTAAATACAAATTTTTATTGGTGATTTTATTGGATCACCGTAGCTCAAAAATATAGTATTATACAGTATTACTCTAGTAATACTACATTATAATATAAATATAAAATTTTACTAGTGACTTCATCAGACCGTCGACGGTCGAAAAATACAGTTTTTACTTTGTAATACTATATTATAGTGTAAATATAAAAATTTACTGACGATCTTGCCAAACTACGATCAGTTGGGAAATATAGTATTGTCGATGTAATGTTGTATTACAATGTAAATACAAAATTTCACTAGCAACTTCGTCGAGTTGGTGACGGCTTAGAGATACAGTATTACTCTAGCAATACTGTAGTACAATGTTAGATAAAATTTCATTCATGGGACCGTCGATGACCAGAAAACACTCTATTACTCCAGTAACTTTGCCGGACCACTGACGGCTGACAAATACAGTATTAACCTGGTAATATTGTATTATCGTATTAATAATGTATTTATATAAAATTTAAAAATTTAACAGTGATATCATTGGGCATCACTGGCACTAGTAATGTCGTCGGTGGCCAGAAAATACATTTTTCTCTATAACTGTCATTTTTTACAAAAAAAAAAAAAAAAAGCCAAAACAAAAAAATATTAAACCAATATCTTTCACTTGTCTATTCAAAGGATCAACTTCTCTTATAGGGTGTTTGGGAGAGTGGTGGGAACCAGTGGTGAGAACCACTTTTATTGTAGCATGTGAAAAATTTTTACTGTAACAAATTTGTTTTTTTTTTTTTTTTTTTACTGTAGCATGTGAGAACTTTTTATTGTTTATAACTGAGATTGTGGTAGGAACCACCAAAACAAATGGGGCCTTAGTGTTGTTTTGGACGCTTAGATCATGATCTGAAGACGAGTAGCAACAGCCATTCGACGAAGACTAGTGGCGGACATCGTCGCAGACCTCCGATCTTGCGGAGATCATTCCAATTCCGACACCGTCTCATCACCCATCTGCCGATCTCGTCATCAATCTCGCCGCGAGCTTTGACAAACGGCAGGACTAACGAAGCAGATCAAGAAAATCAGATCATGATGGAGCGGAGGGGAAAATCTTCGATGGTTAAGATCTTCGGTTGAAGCTCTGTCATGAGCGTTGTGACGCCGACGCCTTCGCAGTTTCGTCCAAGATCTTCTACGATGGCACTCCAACGATGGTGCTCCACTGTCAAGAATAGGAGGGAGAGAGACAGAGAGAAGGACATGAGAGGACAGAGAAAAGGGGAGGAGAGAGAAAGTAAATCTGTAATTTTTATTTTAGATTTGGTTTTGTTACTTTCAGGGCTAGTTCGGTCTGTTTACGTTTGTAAAAAAATTGATTGATACCAAATCTGCTCTTCACTTCCTATTTTCAAAACTATTTACATTATTTACCATATAAATAGCAAAATCTACAATTTGCTACAATTTCTAGAGAATTAAAATTACCCCAAATACATATATTCAATTTCTTTCTGGTTGCGAAGAATCCTTCGACAATTGAGTACTATATACGGACGAAAATAAACATATAGGTGTAAACATCACAGTTCTCTTAAAAATAAAAAATAAAAATAGTAGTTTCTATTTTTGAAAAAATTACCCGTACGTCTGTTGGTAAATATTTGGGAAACACTTGAGAGGGGAGAATAGTCATAGTTTCCTACTTGGGTTTATAGTAATTAACTCTAATAGTTTCTTTAATTCGCACCAAGGCACAACGAACAGATTACTATTTCGTTGCCATTGATCCTCCATATATATGGTCTAGTGTTCAGTTTTACGTACAACTATCTCCTCTCTTGTTCCAGAACATACATTTTACTCTCATGGACATCAACCATGGCGATTATTAATCCTCCTTACGAG
>CAMOHE010039539.1:0-29925 GCA_946598075.1 Artocarpus hirsutus
TGTTTGCAATAACAAGAAATCATTCTTGTCATATGTAGTAGAAAAGAAAGGACAAACAGTTTATGGGGAATCATGACGCATTGATTGCTGTCAGGAAAGAAATTATGGAGAATAAGTTTACTTTCAAGAAGAAAATGATATTGAATAATGTATTTTATGTACATGATATTAGAAAGAATATTGTATTTGCTCTAAGAAAGAGCTCAAATTTATACTTGAGGAGAAGCCTTTGCAAGAAAGGCATACTCTTGTGTTGATATGTTCAAACTAGTGTTGATAATAATAAAGTCACGCATTATGTTTGTATTGTTGATTCTTTTGATGTTTAACATGTACGATTAGTATGTTTAAACTTTAGATCATCAAAGTATATGCCTAAACATGGTTTGAAAATACTACAACAAGTTGTAGCTTAGACGACGCTTGAAAGACAAACTAGTGTATCCAAAGGTTAAGAATCTTGTAGGGCGTTTGGTAAGCATAATTAAAAGCAACTTTTTAGTTCAAAATATTATAATATATGGAGCTTTATACTGTAATAATTTTTTTCTTTTTACTGTAGCATATGTAAGCTTTAAACTATTCTTTAACCAAAAAGTTAGTTCTAACCATGCTTTGCCAAAGAACCTATTGTGTGCATTGATCTTTACAATAATAGATTTCATGGAGAAATTCCAAGTTCATTAGGTGATCTTCAGTCGCTAGTTGCACTCAACTTGTCAAGCAACAAATTCAGTGGCCACATTCCTTTGACTGAACTAGAGTCACTGGATCTCTATAAAAACAACCTCTTAGTTAGAATTCCTCGACAATTGACTGAGCTCACATTACTTCAATATCTTAATCTCTCCGAAAACCAACTCACTGGCCCAATAACACAAGAGAGACAATTAGCACATTCCCATATTCGTCTTTTGAGGGGAATTCGGGACCACGTGGGGCCCCATTGTTAAAGAGATGTGGAGATCATGAAGCACCACCCCTTCTTTCCAGTTCCGTGAATCGGAGTGGGAGATTGGATTTGGTTGGAAAGTTGTAGCAATTGGATATGGATGTGGTCTAGTGATTGGGCTTATCATTGGATATGTGGTTATGCCGAGGAGACTCAACTGGCTTGTTAGAACTTTTGGCGGCTTCATATTACGGTGAACATGGTTCCAATTAGACGACTCTTCAGAGGTACTTTTATATATTATCTAAAGATTTTTTTTTTTTTTTTTTTTTGCAAGTAATCCTGCCTCCGTAGTGTATGTTATTATAAACTAGTTTGTTCCGACGTAGTCGTTTGTACTTTTGATCACAAATTATTTGTTTTTGACTCATATTTCATAAAAAAAATTCTTTTAGGCTATTTAGCAAAGGGCAATCTTAACCAACTTCTTAGTTATAAATAGTGCAAAGCTCTCACATGTTACAATGAAAAAGAAAAAATTGTTACAGTGTAAAGCTCTCACATGCTACAGTATTTACAGTTCTCACCATCATGTCAAATACCTTATTTGTCTTGCATCGATATTTATGGTTTCTTGGCGAGAACTATTGCACATCTATTGTGATTCTATAATGACTCTTATGGTAAAGTTTTTATCGATGCATTATAAGTTCTACAAGTTTTTCAAATCAATCGTTTAAATCAATCCTCAAAAACATTTGTAACACTAGTTTGAATCAAAAACATTTGTAACACTAGTTTGAATCAACTCTTTGATTCCAAACTCATCAACCAATAAGCCAGACTAGAAAAGAGGGGAAAGAAGAAAAAAAGTTCTTTTTTTAACTGAAATAAAAGTTAGTCTGTGAAATATTGAGCACTGTGATACTTTGGATCCGAATTCTTTAATTTTGGTAGCACTTATTGGACTTCTATTCCTTGACGATTTCAGAAATTTAATGTAAAAAATCACGGTTTTATCACATAATAAATAAAGATTTTACACAAAAAATATTACCAATAAGTACAAAATGTTTTATTGTAAAAAAATTTAAGAATAGCATACAGAACACTTCGCATGGAAAGTAACTATTTTTGTGAACTTTCAAGTTATCTCACAACATATACACGATTATTTATGTTGAATTTTAGAAATCCTTGTTAATCTTACCCTATGTTTGGCTGAGTGGTGGGAACTTTTTCACTACAAACTTAGTTATGAATAATGTAAAGTTCTCACATACTACAGTAACAAATAAAAAAATTGTTACACTATAAAGCTCTCACATGCTATAGTAAAAGTGGTTCTAACCATTGGTTTCCACCATCCTTCCAAACACCTTTTAAGCGTCAAGATCAGCACCAAAAATTCAATAAATAATACATCAAAATTAAAAATTAGAGACTAAAAGTCACTGCCTTAATAGTTAAGAAACTAACGGTACTAACAACTCATATAACCAATTAAGAGTAAAGATTTAAAGTAAATTTCAAAGTAAGAGAGGTAAGTCCCTTTAAGAGATTCTAAAGCAGAGGGAAACTATTCAATTATTTTCTTTTTTTTTGTCGCCCAAGACGTGCAATTATTTTTTCTTCTACCCTTTTGTTCTATCGTATAATAACCAACTCTTGCAGAACAAGCCAACAAGGTGACTAGCACGGGCAGAAGTCGCAATTCACAAAAACCTGTGGACCAAAATGACATATTAATTTTGTCTGGGGCGTAACTTGAAAAAGAGTACGGAACAAGTCTTTGCTTTTTCGGAAAAGCCAAAATAAAAGCCGCCCACTCTCGTTTTTGCGCCAAAATGAAGCTCGCTGTGCGTTCCCTCCAAATAAAAAAGGCATCAGAGAAATTTCTTTACTCATCAACAGCGATAAGTAATCCATCGTCTTCCGGGGGCATTTCCGTAATTTCGAGTAAAACCGGTGGCAAATTCGCAGACCTTCAGCCTCCGCATCGTCGCCGTGGACCACTACATGGCGCCGCCGATTCCAGGCCTCGACGACTCTTACAGTACCTTCCAGGGTACCTAAACGACGCTGTTTCGTTATTTTGCTCCAACTATTTTTTAAGATTTGATTGTTTGTTTACCGTGATTTTGCTTGAATGGAGATTTTCTTCTTCGTTTCTGGTTCGTGTTTAGGATTAGTCGAATCTGTGGAATTTGATTGATCATCATCCGCAAAATGTGAATTTTTTTTAAAATTATTTTCATAAATTAACGGTCTTCAAATTCCGAAAAACCAAAATTTTGATGCCAGGGTTTATATATTAGTTGATTTTCTGTTGGAAATCGAATTTTCTTTTTTTTTTTTTTGAATTTTTTTCATTAGGCGGGAAAGTGAATGAGGTTCCTGTTATAAGAATATACGGCTCGACTCCGGCTGGTCAGAAAAGTTGCTTGCACATCCATCGAGTAACACCACTTCCATTTTTTCATCTCGCTGTGGTTTTTTTAGATTTTTGCAACCACATTTGGCAATTTTTTTTTTTTAATGTAAGTGTAAATTTCTCTCTCTCTCTCTCTCTCTCTTTTTCCAATTTCCATGGTTGATTTGCACGTATGATCCTTTGAGGAAACGATAATAAATAAATAAATTAATTAATTAATAAATAAATCTTTGGCTGAATTTGGTCTAAGTATTGATATTTTTAATTTTTAATTTTTTTGTAGGTTTTTCCATATCTGTATGTTCCATGTCCCGATATTCATTCTGAGAAAGAAGGTATATAGCATCTTTTGTGTCTGAACTAATGTCCAAATATTAAAATTGATAGAATTACGAATGGTTCTGCTGAAGGGGCTTGCAAATTTGCTTCTTCGTCTTTTTTTTAATCTTCATTTGGCTCATTTTACTCATCTTATCGCTTGCTATAGTAGTTAATGTTCTCTTTTCCGGAGTTGGGACACAGAATAATCTAGCTTTTTTACTTTTTTTTTGGTTGCGCAGGTGATGCATATGCTTATGAAATATCTCTAGCCATGGAGAAAGCATTAAAGGTAACTATGCCTCATTGTGTCAGATTTATTTGTTGTCTTTTTGGACTCTTTTGCATGGATGATATCGAACTGTTGGGCACTAACATACCATGCTTGAAATCTTCCAGCTTAAAAGTAAGTCATGCTCGAAACACCAACATGTTCGTGGTTCCAACCTTGTCCGAGCGAAAAAGTTTTATGGTTATCATTCATCAGAGGAGCTCTTTGTGAAGATCTACTTGTATCCTTTTTGTTTTTCCGTACTCTTTCACTTTCCAAGAATAAATTTTTGTGTCTTTGACAAAATATAAGCTACTACCCACACGACGTCTCTCGTGCTGCTAATCTCCTTCTGGTAGGGATCTTGAACACCATCTCACTTATGTACCTTTGTTGCAAATCATTTCATGCTGCCATGTTGTGGCATATTCACTTTCCTTAAGTTAAATTCTTTGAAGATGGTATATCATTTCAGATTCATTTCAGACGGGTAGGGCCCCCCTTTAGAACTTCTTTTTGCTTGTTTTAGCAGAAATTATGAAGTTGGAGCCAATGGGATAATATATATTTTTCATCATCTTATTTGTCTTTGGTTTGTCATTATTTTTTTTCTTATGTTTTTAAGCATGAAATTATTAATTTTTTTTTAACGCCGAAGAATAATTTGGAACGATGGTTACATGCTTAGCCTAGTGCTAAAATTTACGCTCACCTTAAATTTTGAGATCCAAAGTTCAAGTCCCTTGACCCCCCAAGTTTGAAAAGAAAAAAAAAAAAAAAAGGAAAAAAAGTGTAGAACTTCTACTTTAGATGGAGATTCTTTTTAGGTGTCAGCCCTGTCTTCTTCCATTGAACTGTGTGAGTGTCTTTTTTTTTTTAAATAATCTGTTATTTAGCTTATATTTGGGCCTCTAGATTTTCTTGAAATTCAGCAATTTTTCTGAATACAAAATATTAAGATGTTCCCGAGGCGTATCTATTTATGTCCTATCAAAGAAAGATAATTTTTTTTTCCTTTTTGTCATTATTGGTTGAGCCGATTCTGGTTTGTAGGTCGATTTTTTTTTTTTTAAACATAGTAATACTTTCTTTTCAGGGTGGTGGAGTTCTTGATAAATGTTTACAACCTCATGAAGCGCACATTCCTTTTATTCTTCAATTTCTGGTAAATAGCTTCCTGCAAAATGAAGCATTTTAGTGGAATTTTATGTGTTGTGCAAGAAGTTAATATGGTTTGTGTAATTAAAAATCAGTTCTTGAAGTTCTTATTAATGAGGGATTATTCCTATCATTTTATTTCATCAGTTCTGCTCCTGTAACCTATTTCTTTCTTTCCTTTTTTTTTTCCTTCATCTTCTTGCGTCATTGCTATTGTTGCTTTTGCCTCTATCATGTGATGTGAGCTTTTCATTTGATAGGTTGACTACAACTTATATGGGATGGGTCATATACATTTGTCTCAAATGAAGTTCCGTCATCCTGTACCTGATGTTTTCTCCTCACAGAAATCTGTCCATGCAGAACAATCTAGAAAGGGCGTGGATCCCTTTACGTGCACGCCTACTGATTCTGTGGTTAATTTTACCCTTTGCCCATACTGGATGATTTTGGACACATGGATCGATATTCTTGGTTTTGCTAGGATTTTTGGAATTTGAACAAAAAGATTTTTGTTTCTGTAATAATTTTCCCTGCACTTTGCATTAGGCAGATATAAGTGCTAGCCCATCTTTTGATTCATCTGTTTTTTTATCTTCCACGGTTCCAGCTGATTGGATGTGGCATTCTTCTAGCAATTTTGATGTTTCGTCAAATCTAGAGATTAACTCCATTAAACGTCAAAGTCTTTGTCAACTTGAGGGGGATGCGACAGTAGATGGTTTGTCTAGCTTCTGCCACTACTCATCACAGCATTACCTTTTTTTCCCCTTGTTTGGGTTAAAGCAATAGATTATTTCTGGTTTTACGGAGATTCTTAACCAGCAGTTTAAAACGTATACATCCTTATCACAAACTCGTGCAGATGTGAAAATGGTTCAGTCACTTGTGCAAATTTGGGAGGTATACCTGTCATTTGTTTCACTACTAAAATGTGTTAAATTATATTTTCTGATGTTGCTTTGCCTTTTGGGTAGTTTAGGAGGAGCATGAAAGAACTGGGATGCATGAGCTAGAAATACCTTCGGATCCTAGCAGACCACTGCCAGAAGATGTTTTGAGAACTCTCTCGCTTGGTCCAGAGTTTATGAACAAATTTGTTGACTTGCACAATGAAGCAGAAAGCCCTTTGTGTTTAACACTGTTAGAGAAAGATGTAAGGTCCGTGCAGCTGATGACATCATCACCAAATGAGACAAATGTGGTTAGATCTGGCCATGTCCTTGATAATGATGACGGAGAACCTTCAGAGTGCCTTAAAGAACAATGCATAATTGGATCTCTGTTGTCACAGGAGGAAGATGGTGCAGTTCCCTCTTCAGAGCGGGCTGCAAATGTCAAAGTATCTTTTAACGATGAACTTCCAGCATCTCGAAGGATTGAAATATTAGATAAGAGGGTAATCAATCATAGTTTTGTATTTCTTTCTTTGACCTGTATGTTTAGGCGACTTTGTGGTGTTGCTTATTTTTGCTTTCTGTTTCACAGCTCCAGACGCTTGGTTAATTTGTTGTAGTAAATATACAAATTGCTTCACTATATTAAATTTCTTTGTTTTTTTTTTTTTTTGGTTCTTTTTCTTCCTTCTCTCTGCTGGTATTGCATTTGACTGACCAATTAGATTCTAATTTTGTTCTGTATGCATTTGTTTGGTTAGTCAACTAGTGTTTTAATATGTCTATTATTTTCTACAAAGTGTTGTATGCTATTGATATTTGATATACCTTTTCGCTATTCTGCTTCTTTTTTTTTCTTTTTTTTTTTTTTAAGGGACACTATTCTGTATGTTGTTTGCTACATTTTCTTTGTATGTTTGCTTCAAAATCGTTAGACGGCATGATTAATGTAGTGTACAAGTCGTATACCATGTTCTGTACCAGCTTTTGGTCTTTTTTCTTTTGGTCAATAAATTGGTTATTTTTTAATTTTTTTTTAAAAGAAAAGAATGCACTTCTAGCAATGTTATTAGAGTGTGTTGGATTCTATTCCTACACCTTTAGAAGCAACTTATTACCTGCTTCTTGGGATTCCAGTAAAAGTGTATTAAATTACTTTTGTGTTACTTTACCTCACGGGTTTTTGCTAAAAAATTCGTGAAGTAACTCTAGGGGTCTTTGGGATCTTTCCAAATGGCCCTAAGTTATCTTGCACTCCCTTTTGACTTGGACTACAACAAAATGGGCTTCATAAGTACCCAACTCCATGTTTATTTGTAAAGTTTCGACAACAATTGCAGATTCAATTTAAAATTTAATTCAATGATTTTCTTCAACATAAATTTTAAATTTGAATATCTGTAAATATTGGAGCATGCATATAGTATTTTGATATCTAATCAGGATTGCATGAGTCAGCTTGATTGTCTTGCCTTTTGTTTCATGTTTATCTATGTTAGTTTACAAATTCTCCCAAAAGCTTAAAGCTGTAGGAGGTATGCCGAGAATAGTATTTTGCAATAATATTTTTTTATTCCCCAATAGTATAACTCAAGGCCTGTTCCATAAGAAATTTTTACATTAGTCTTTTATGTATCATTAAAATCATACATGTTTTTCAGATTGCAGATAAGGAAGCCTTGGGTCTTCTAAAATTGCTTGCCTCTTCTCAGGCAGCAGATGACATAAATTCTGATGATGAACTTTTTTGTGAGACCATTTTGAGTCCCATTTTGCCTGCAACTAGCATTGAGGAAGTGTTGGAGAAAGCTAATATGGATTATGAGACTGAATCTCAAAAGGAGTGCCAGGACATTCTTGATTCAGTTGATGATTTTGTTGACTTTAAGCGTATAAGGGAGAGAGCTGATTTTCCTGAAAATAACCATTGCCCCAACCCTTCATCTGGAAAAGTTATTTCCCAAGTGGATGGTGCTGGCGACAATATGTTCTCTGCTCCCCCTACCAGTTCAACTGAAGATTCTTCTCAATCCAAGTGCAAGAGGAAGTTTGATGAGGCTTGTGAACAACAGGTGTTATTGGAGGATACTCTTATTGAGAAAAAGGTAGTGGAGGATGCTGACTCAAGCTTTAATCATAAGCACAAAAGGACAAAAATGTTGTGCGGTTCTCTACCTTTTTCCATGAAGGAAAAGTTAAAAGACGACGAAGAACCTGCAAGTTTCTGTACTGAAGCCAAAGGCCCCCTCACTACAAGTCCTTTGTCTAAATATAAGGTCGGAGTACATGAACATTCTTCAATAAAAAATGTGGAGACCGATATTTGTGATGGAAAGGAGACTGCTTCACGGGTTGGATGCTCTGTACGGGACTTGATGATGTCGCTCTCTGGGGCTATAAGATCCTTACTTTCTACGCTTGGCGGTCCTGACTCTGCAGCTGTTATTGGCCATTCTGGAAATACTCAAGAATCTGGGGTTCGGTTATTGAAGTCTGATCCTGAGGATTACACATTTGCTGGTGAGAGATTGGAGCCAACAAATGTTGCTGCTTCAAGGTGTTTTCAAACTGCTGTGGGACATGATGAGTTGTGTGTGAAGAGTGGCACTGAAGGTCGATCCTCCAAGGAATTGGAGCATGAAATGTCTCCTAAGAAACCAGTGGGAACAAATACAAAAACCAATGTAAATGCTTTAAACAGTGGACAGAACCAGCGAGGAATTATTTTACCAGTCATTGCTGCTGATCGACCAGATATAAACCTAATTGGCATGGCCTTCTGCAGAAAACCCCCTGCTCCTGATTGTATTAGTAGGCCGCCTAGAAAAACTTTTTCTTATTCTTTTATCTCTCATCTTCCCTGTCCAAAGGAATCTTGTGATGGGGCATCAGGTTGAGCTTTTAATTTACTTATTGCATTTTTAACCTTGTTAGACTAATACATGTATTTGAATCCCATGAAAAAGAGCATTCTATATGTAATCCAAAAGCCTGATTTGTTATTCGGCTAAACAAGCTGCTTTCAGGTTTGAAGCCTGCTATGGTTTTTCCTTGTGAGACCCCTTCCATTGATAGAGCATGTCTTTTCAATTGTTTACGCCTATGATTAAGTTTAAATTCTTAGACGGCGGTAGTCTTAAGTAATGCATATTGCTTTGACCAAGTTTGCTGTTCCTATTACTATTTTGAAAGAAGCACTTGTTTAGAATTTGGAACTATTTGCTGCATTTGGTAGGACATAGTTGCTTGAAGCTTTTTATCCAAGAAAAATTCATACAAGGGCATTTGCATTTTTAGTTCTGATGACTACAATTCTTGCATTTGGTATGACGTTAGAGCTTGAAGCTTTGTATTTTAGAAAATTATATACAAGAGTGTTTACATTTGTGTTTTATGGACATTTTTGAAAATCATGCAATTTCTAGATGATATCACATTTATTAGATGTATAAACTATGGGTTATTAGATACATCTTGACTCTAAAGATATTAGAAGAGTTTGAATTTATAGCTTTTGATGGTTTTGAAGATTTTATGAGACTTCTGCTAATGTATTTTGTGAATTTCACGAAGTTAAGGAATAAATTTGTCAGGGTTTGGATTTTGCAATTGCTGTGTGATTAAGTCGATGCTTCCTTCTACTCCAAGTGTTATTTGGTTTAAAAATTCAAGTTTTTGAGAGGCTTTTTCCTGAGATTATAGTTTTGACATTCATCTTATTTTGAACCTTTTATAATCTCTGTTGATGAAAAATTTTCCTCTGATTAAGGGAGAGCTTTGGATGATTTTCTCTCGTTCTTTACAGAAGACTGTCGAGGAGAGGTAGAAGTTCAGAACAAGTGCACTAGAGTTAATGAGTCTACTTCAGAAAAAGAAGCTGCTGTCGGTGTCCCTACTCACTATCAAAACGACAGCTCATACTCATATATGTTAACGCCTATAGTTTCGCCGCCTCCATCTGAACATGTGGAAAGATGGCTGTCAATTGGTAACAAAAGCTATGGCTAGAAGTTTCAATGTTTGGCCGTTAGTATTTGGAATTTGACATTTGATCTTTTGTTTTGGATTTTTAGGTATTTCAGTGGAGGAAAATACAGAATTGAGGAAGTCATCATCTCACAAAGGTAAATATTTCAATGCTTTCTTGGTTTAAGCTTAAATTAGGAACTTTTTATCAGGCGATCCTAAGAAACTGCAGGAACTTCTAGTACTCCGACTGGTTCACCAAGTTCTTCTCCTGATGATTACAACGAGGCTTCTCCTAAATCCGGCTCTATATCTCATCAACATTATATTAAGGCACAAGAGCCACAAGATAACTGTGACAACGTTGATAGCATAAGTAACCATGCCTATAATGAGGAGACAGCAATGGTGCAAAGGGAAGGAGACTCTGCAAAAGTTAAAGCATATTCTGATTGTTCGTTAGATATTTCTCAGATTTCAGGGCCAGGTGGGAGATCCAAGCCTACTCCTCTTAGTCAAATTGGATTCCAAGATCCTGCAAGTGTTAGTGGTGGACAGCAACTGACATTATTAAGCATAGAGGTGTGTTTAGTTCTACTGTCTACCTTTCACTGAATTGTAGTTATTGCAAATTAATATAACATAATAGAACAGTGGTTTCAAATTTGATATCTTTCACAACAGGTGATGTTAGTCAGAACTTCATTATCTTTGTTTTGTTTTATTTTTGTTATTAATATTTCAAGTCTCCTCCAGGGTTTTGGCCATTAGAAGCATTTTTATGTGTGACATTGATCCAATTAGAATGTGAAAATGGTGATAGGTTCAAGCAGCCTCTAGAGGAGATCTTCGGTCTGATCCTCGGTTTGATGCCATCAATCGAATAGCTCTTGCTGTTCATAATGATAGTGACTTTGATGTTGAACTTCACGTGCTTTTGCACAGTAAAGCTGAAACTTGTCCAAGGTATGGATTATATGTTTGTTTTGTGTAGGCATTTGAGAATAAGTGGATTCGTGTGGGTTACAAGCATTCGGGGTTAATTGTCTAGAATAACTCAATAATAAGATGGATATATTCTAGCACCAGTACTTCTCTACTAATTATTACTGAAGACTAGATTTGAATTGCCTCTTATGGTTATCTCTATCCGCTTGCAGGAATCTTGATGGAATTACTGGCTGCAATGTGTTGATTTTTTATGACGAGAAGTCCTTGTTTGATCACTTTATAAAGTTTGTATGTTCACTTGACCCAGATATTTTGATGGGTTGGGATGTTCAAGGTGGTTTGCTTGGTTTTTTGGCAGAACGGGCTTCTTATCTTGGTATAGGTTTACTTAATAGTATATCTAGGACACCATGTGAAACTAAGATGCAGCTGGAGATTCAGAAATTCCTGAGAAAGGACTCCTAGATAACATAATTCCCAATTCAGTAATTGCGGATGCTGTTGTATTGGAAGATGCAATAATTGAGGATGAATGGGGACGAACTCATGGCAGTGGTATTCATGTTGGTGGTAGAATTGTCCTTAATGTGTGACGATTGATGCGTGGTGAACTTAAGCTTAATATTTATACAATTGAAGCAGTTGCTGATGCTGTATTGAGGAGAAAAATCCCATATATTTCTTATAAGGTGCTAACCAGGTGGTTTTCCAGTGGTCCTGACCGAGCAAGATATCGATGTATTGAATATGTGAAAGAGAGAGCAAAGTTGAACCTTGAGATGTTGAACCAACTTGATGTGGTAAGGAAGGCTTTGAGACACACACACACGCGCGCACACACACACACGTATGCACTCAATTCCACCCTATCAAAAGCCGCTTCCATGTTAACTTGATACCAGGATGTAATGATTGCATATATACTTTGATTTGTCCAACAACTTTGTTTTTTTGGCATTATTGATCCCATGGCCTTTACTTAATCTTTTTTCTTTTTCATTTTTTGGTGGGGATGGTGATGCCTATCAACATTCATTAATTTGTTTCGTCGTTTAGTTATTAATGGATAACATTTAGGGGGTGAAACGATCAGGTATAAGCTCCTTTTTTTTTTCCATTACATCTGCCAGTGGCTTGGGACTTTTTTTTTTTTTTTTTTGCCCCTCTAGTTTATTCCATGGAACTTCTTTGTCCTTGGTTTTACATAATTGTTTGTCACTTAGTTGGGCTGGGTGATATTACTGAGTTTGCTTTTTGCAGATAAATCGAACATCAGAACTTGCTCGTGTTTTTGGCATTGACTTTTTCTCAGTTCTCTCACGAGGTTCACAATATCGTGTTGAGTCCATGTACCTAAGATTGACACATACACAAAATTATCTAGCCATTTCCCCTGGGAATCATCAGGTTTGTACCTTGTCTCTCACGTTCTTCTAAAGGCAGATGATTACTTTCATTTTCTTTTCTTCCCCTTTTGGTTTATTAAGCAGAAAGTGCTACCTTTTATGAATTAATTGCTATTGTGATTGGTAAGTGACTGATCAGTGCCTAATATTTATGTTATCTAGGTTGCTTCTCAACCTGCAATGGAATGCCTGCCACTTGTAATGGAACCAGAGTCTGGTTTTTATGCAGATCCTGTAGTTGTTTTGGATTTTCAGTCTCTTTATCCGTCAATGATCATTGCATACAATCTTTGTTATTCTACGTGCCTTGGGAGCATTGCCCCTTCAAAGGCAAATACATTTGGCGTTACTCCGTTTTCAGCAGATCCACATATTCTGCGGAAGTTAGAAGATCAAATACTGCTTACTCCTAATGGTGTTATGTACGTACCATCAAAGGTACTTCTACTCATTTCTTTCTCTTTCCTCTGATGTGTATTGCTTCAGGTGTACAAAGTAAATGCATATTTTATGATAACCACTTTTTTTCTCCCTTTCTTTCTGCATTCTGTGTTTTAAAACTTTTTTTTGGGACTGCTTGTGGGGATTTTCCATCTTGCTTTCGATATATTCTAGATAATGCTTAAGTAGCGTCTGTATCTCTGTCAACCGAAGTTCTAAGCCCAATCACTGGTACATCGCAAATTGTTCTTTTGCATGTCAACACATTGGTTGAGCAACTAGATCTCAGGTTGATTTTCCACAAACTTAAGTAGATTTTTTTTTTGCTTTTGCTGTCTTGTCATATTTTTTTGAAGGTGGATTTGCTTCATGAGTCCAACATGAGTTACGATTGTCCAGAAAGAAGCAATAGTCATAATAAGGGGCACATTCTCATGTTAGGGCTCTAAGAGAAACTCAGGATTTTTCTCTAAATGGGAAATTAATGTAAGCATGAGAGAGAAACAAAGGAGGGATATCAATTAACTTTTGTTTCTTGACGTTACACAGGTTCGTAAAGGTGTATTAGCCCGCTTATTGGAGGAAATATTGTCTACTAGGATCATGGTGAAACAAGCAAAGAAAAACTTGTCTCCTTCACAGCAAGTTCTTCACAGAGTATGTGTAGTTTTAGAATTATATTTGTGGTGGCACTGTCTTATATTCTTAGATTCTCAATCCTGCTTTTTTAGAATTAAGAAATGTCTTCATATCTTTTTTTTTTTCTTTTTTTGTTTCAAAAGAAAAAGAACACACTTCTTAGGTTGTTTATGCTACCACAGTAATTTATCTTCATATTTTCTGGCTTATCTGATGGAATAAAAATGTTTATTTAGAAAAGGATGATGCTTGAATTCGTATTTATTAATTATATTGCTGTACTCCAATGTTGTTGTATGAGATACAATTCATTGTTTGGTTTCTTTGTGTATATGTAATCTGTTATCTGCATTCTCAAGGTCGGTTGATGATATGATTATGTCTATTCATGGAATATTTATATTGGAAATATTGTTTCAGTAATGGCTTATGTTGTGCACTTAAAGGACAGAGATTAAAATTGCATTTTGTTTTTCTAGATACTTAATGCAAGACAGCTGGCGTTGAAATTATAGCAACTGTTACATATGGCTATACTGCTGCTGGGCTTAGTGGTTGCATGCCTTGTGCAGAGCTTGCAGATAGCATTGTTCAGTGTGGTCGTAGAACTCTGGAAAAGGCCATATCCTTTGTAAATGCTAACAAGAAGTGGAAGGCCAAAGTTATTTATGGTGACACTGACAGGTATGAATTTTCTTTCCGTTATTAATGGGGTAAGGCAGTAGAGTCTAACCCAAGACTTTTATCACTTTTTCCTTCTGCTTTTAATTGTGTATCATGGCAGTTAATCTTTCTAGCCTGTTGCGTGTGGGGTGTATTGACGGATTCAGGAGATGTGACATATTTGTCATCGCGATTATTTCACCTTTTTGATTCTTTCATATGTGCTTGAGAACTTATCAGGTTGACTGGCTTCTTTTTGTGCAGCATGTTTGTCCTCCTAAAAGGACGCTCTCGTGAAGATGCTTTTAAAATTGGGAATGAGATTGCCTCTGAAATCACTGCAATGAGTCCAAAGCCAGTTGCTCTTAAAATGGAAAAGGTTTATCATCCATGCTTCCTCCTTACCAAGAAGCGATATGTTGGTTATAGTTATGAAAGCCTTAGGCAAGTGGAACCTGTTTTTGATGCCAAAGGAATCGAGACTGTTTGCAGGGATACATGTGAGGCTGTTTCCAAAACAATGGAGCAGTCTTTGAGACTCTTTTGAACAACAGGACATTTCTGATGTACAAATGCATTTTTCTTGACATGTATATATGCAAACAGACACACGCGTGCCCTCTATTGTGTTCTTTCTTATTACTTGACCTTAATTATCTTTTTTCTGTTACAATTTAAATCTTGGTGTAGCTGGTCTTGGAAAACTATTGGGAGGTGGGTTGTTTAATATTTGCCATTTTTTTTAGAAAGAAATTATAAATCTTCAATCAGGGATCTAAATCATGATCCTCGCTCAATTTTGTTGGGGCTTGGAACTTAACATTTTGATCTTGGCCTTTGTCTGTAATTATGACCATCTTATTATTCTCACAGGTAAAAACATATCTGCAGCGTCAATGGAAGCGAATCCTGTCAGGAAGGGTGTCTCTTCAGGATTTTGTTTTTGCAAAAGAAGTTCGGTTAGGCACCTACAGTACAAGGGATTTGTCATTACTCCCACCAGCTGCAATAGTGGCCACTAAAGCAATGAGAACTGATCCAAGAGCAGAGCCACGTTATGGAGAACGCGTTCCTTATGTCGTCATACATGGGGAGCCTGGGGCTTGTCTTGTTGATATGGTTGTGGATCCATTAAAACTCTTGACTGTTGGTTCACCCTATAGACTCAATGATCTTTATTACATTAACAAACAGATAATCCCAGCTCTGCAGAGGGCATTTGGACTTGTTGGAGCCGACTTAACGAAGTGGTTCTTGGAAATGCCTCGACCAGTAGGGGAGGCATTTTCCAGACGCCCCCCTCTTAACCTCAAATCCCCATCGAACCTGTGTTGATTATTACTATCTCTCAAAACATTGTATAGCGTGTGGCGAGTTGGTTGATGCCTCAACGCATCTCTGCAAGCAAGGTTCCTAAAACAAAACCGCTGCTGTGACTCTGGTTGTTGGAAGAACTTCACGTTTGGAGAGAGAGATGCACCATCTTGCTGCTGAGTTACATTACCAACTTAACCAATTACACACACAAAAATTTTTGCATCAATATTTTTTGCATCTGTTTGCCTGACTGCCAATTCTGATGCAGATATGTCGCCATTGTGGCGGTGGGGACTGGCTTGTGGAAAGCGGTGTGAAGTGCACTTCACTTGCTTGCCTTGTGTTCTATGAAAGGTGTAAGGTCCAGAAAGAACTACAAGGCCTTTCGGCTGTTGCTGCTGATCAAGGTCTCTACCCAAAATGCATGGTCGAGTGGTTTTAAATTGCCTCGACAAAGCACATTTTATTCTTCCCAATACCATATATTATAAAATGATTAATTTGTGCCATGTGTACATGTACATGTATAAGAATCATATATTACGTACAAACATCTGTATATAGGCGAACATATTAAGCTGCCCCATGTTGTACATATGTATATCTAGTTCCAACTCCAAAGATGCTGTAGTTGCTCTTCCTGTTTTCATGTTGTGTTCTGCTATCTTATACGGATATGCAACAAAACTTATAGTTCAAGGAAAATGTAGCTTAAAAGTTTTGAATAATTGATTCCTCTTTTCTTTTCTTCTCTTTTTTTTCCTCTTTTTGTGATTACTTGAAACGTTTCTCTTAGGTTATGAGGATGAGATGAAAAGGTGGTTTTGGAGTCTTTTAAAAAAAAAAAAAGACATATAGATTTGGAACGCTCATTTCAATAAAACAAAAACATAAAAGTACCTTCTTTTTTTTTATTTTCACTTTATAATTCTGGAACAAATAATATAGGTCAAGATAAAGAAAAGAGAGGAATAAGAGAGAGCGAAACTAGTTTACGGCACCGATTAAAGTATGTGAAGAAGAATCGTGAAAAGAGCTTTAGCACCAACATTCCTTCAATTGTAGTCTCTAAAAAGCTTTTTTTTTTCTTTCCTATCAGTGAATGGGGTATTCCGAAGGAAGTGAGGGAAGGCGGCGCGTGGGACTATAATGTGATAACGACAGTGAACTAAATTTGGATTATCTTTACATTTATCCTTGAATTATGTTAGTTACGTCACTTTATCTCCTAACTTTTAAAATGTATCACTTAATCTTCCTCAAACTTTGTTTTGTTAGCAAGTTTTTTCATTTCATTCAACTCTGTTAGTTTTGGATTTTTTTTTTGCGGAATATTTTTTTATGTTCCTTCATATCTTTCTTATGTTATTTTGTCCCTCCTTTCCTGACTTTGAGAATGTGTCATTGTGTCCTCTAATTTTTTTGTTCGCAAATAACTTTTTTTTGTTCAATTTTGATCGGTTTTACAAGTCAATATTTGTTTTCTTTTAACTTTGGGGGGAAAAACCCAAACTAAAAAAAAAAAAGAGTTAAAGAGGAAAAAAATAGATAAAGGAAAAAAAGAATTCAAGAAAAAATATTATCTTTTGCAATAGGCCATTCCAACCACATAGAAAAGTTTAAGGGCAAAAACGATAAAATTCCTTAAAAGAATAGAGGTCTTGAAGTTTTTTCTCAAAATCAAAAGTACAAATTATTTTAATTTTTTGTTAAGAACCCCTTCTTGAATTTGCTTTGTATTTGTATTTGAATGGCATGTTGTAAAAAATATTCTTACACAAGTTGTGGGTATATGGATTGTTTTGGCGTGGAGGTCTTATAAAGTTGAAAGAAAAACAAATCAATTTATTAGCCTAACAAAATTAAATGGAAGGAGGTTATTTGCTAACAAAAAAAAATAATAATAAAGGGACACAATGACACGTTCTAAAAGTCAATGATGAAATAAAACGAAAAGTCAATGATTTAATTACATTGAAAAATTGGAATTTTTCCGGTTTGAAACAAACCGAACTAAAAGACAATTACAAGATTAAAATCCTATCAATATTGTTGTTGTCAAGCTTCTTATCAACACCACATGCGGTTACGCATGGTGATTGAACTTCCTCCCCCCGCTTTTCTTGGCTTCACGGAGAAGACCTACAAGAAGAGAGAATGCCTAGAAGGTCAAGGAGGACACCAATGTGTACCAACCAAAGGCTTTCCGACGCATAAGTCAAGTACATGTTCAGCTAAGAGAGAGGTTGGGGTAGGTGAAAGAGAGTTTACTTACTTTTAATGAAGAGTTAATGCTTTTATTTATAGTATTTGTCATGGATCGGGTGGTAGAGTGGGTCCATCCTGCAACTCGGATGTTCAGTAGTATGATGCCAGAGTGTCAAGTGACATGTGTTGTGATCTCCTAAGATGGAGGACCTCCCATTGGAGGGTTGGAATGGTGCCATGTGGCGGTTCTGGGAGATTACTTACCTCCAAGTGTAAATGTGCCAAGCTTGGCTGCACCTGTTTCTTGCAGGCACCTTGGTTGGTTCTTGTCTAGTCTTCCCGTTGTTGGATGGTTGGCGAGGTTTGGGGAGACTTTTTGACATGGTTATAGCTTGGGGTTCTTGAGTCGAGTGCCAAGCCCATCCTCAATAGTAGCCCCTTAGTGCACCTGGTCGGTGACCGAGTAGGTTGCACTCTTCATGCAATGTGGTAGGCGATGTTGTGCTAGTCAATGACTTTTTCAAGTGCCAGGGATGCTTCATCAAGGATAATATTGCTTGGGAAGGGTCATTGGGTAGCTTTTTTCACGTGACCCTTGCCATAGGGCGGTATCTAATTGGGCGATGTTTTGAATGGGGCACAATCATTAAGACCTATTGATTTCTATGCCTAGGCCCCTCTATAAATGGGGGCCTCCCTCCGTTCATCTCCACACTTCACCTCTCAAAGCTCTTACAATTACCAAAGAGGAGATATATTTCCCGTGTCGATCAAGAGCTCATGTGTTCACATTTTCTTACCATCGCCCTAACCAATAGTTAAGGTAAAAAATGGACGACCTTTTTTATTCCCAAAATGTGTCCAGCAGTCAGAGTCCTTCAAGTTTGAGTTTGGACTTGAGCTCTTGGAGATGATCATTGACAAAGAGTAGTTCTAGCTTGGACATCGTCGACATCATACTCGAAGAAGCCACTTTAGGAAACAAAGCCCCGATGATGGCAAAGGACGGTGTTGCAACGCTATAGTAGGGTGTTCCCAATGGATTATCCCATCAAAGGGCTACGTCTAGGGAATTCAAGTTTAAGGCCTTATTGGATACGATGACTCCAATTCGGGCCATCTACCATCGCCTTTCGCCCTACTATTGCATGAAGGGTGAAAGGTATGGCTTGAAGATTGGACTAGGTTCGACTAGAATGATTGTGCTGGACAGGCCACCCTCGAGCAAGGTACTTTTGGTCACGCTTGCTCATCAAATATGGAGGAGGCCAGTGTTGGGTCGATGGTGATGAACAGGCCAATAACATCGAGGCCAGAAGAGATGATGAGGATGAGGTCGCTGAAAATTTGGAGGTGGCCTTAGCCGTTTATACCACCGTTCGGGGGTACAGGTTTAGCATACTCGACAGTTAGGTAGGTCACCCACTGAGTTTTCCTCGTCGATCATAGAAGAGCGTGTTGAATGACACTTGCAAGCATATATGGTCGCAAGTAATAAAGTGATCCAGTGTCCGGATGTCGATTCCATAAGGATTGTGTTAATTTTTTTGTTAATTACTAAAATTGATTGGCTCTAAAATTTGGACAATGGAATAAAAAAATGAATAAAAGAAACTAATAAAATGTGGCTAGGCAAATAAAACAATATAACGAAAATAATTAACTAAAAATACTAGAGCATGGACCTCACCATAATTAATCCGCATTTTTATCATTAAGTAAATCTCATGATTAATTAGTCGAGAACCTCTTAGTTAACCTAGTTACCTCTTTCAAGTGTCAAATTGGATAACATGCTCAAAAATCTAATTCCAATATCTCTATCTAAAACCAAGCAATTAAACATTCGTTAAGCTCTAGTTCTCCTAATGACAATGAAGGAACTATAAATCTCTCAAGCTTATAATCGCCTAAGTTGCATTTCCCATAATCCATATATGGCATTTCTCTCTCTCGAGCATCAAACCTCACAAACTAATATCATCTAATTCATTGGCCAAGTAAATTAGAAGCAGTAAGAGTGGAATAACATAAATAAACCATGAAATGCGCTAAAAATAAATCAACACTTCATAATAAAGACAAAATCAAAGCTTTAGAAAAATAACTACTCCATAATCAAAATTAAACAATCCAACATCAACGGTTCAACATTTACAAATCACAAAAATATAAAGAGGTGAATGAGAATGAAAAAACCATTTTGGAGTTGTCACAAGGTCCAAGCTACCCATCTTCTTCTCCACTTTAACTTATTGATCTCCAAATGCCATTTCCCATGATGATTTATTGAAAAGAAAACTTAGATCTAAAAACTATAACTAAAATCCTAAGCTATAACAAAGAAAATATTTTTTTCTTTTTCCCCATGTTTCTCCTTGGATTCAGCTCAAATTCTCTAGGGAATGTGTGCCTCCTCTTCCAAAAATGGAGGCTTCCCCTCCAAAAAAATTGGCTTGAGGATTTTAAGGTGATAGACCTCATTTTAGGATCAAATCTTGGTCCTTAGATCAAGCTTTTAGGGCAAAATCAACTTCAAAACACAAATTAGTTCAATAAAAGGCCTAAGGACACGCAGCCGTGGGGCTAAGGCATGCCCCTGCCCGTCCCTTTTATTCATACTTACAGCTGCGCTCTCGTCTAGGCGCTGCAGCCAGCTTTTTAGGGGTACACATTAATAGGCACTGATTTGGCCTCTCATTCCAAAAGGATGCTAAAAATCCTTCTAAGTCCTATTTTATTATTTCCTATAAAATAACACTTAAAACATCAAAATAACACAATAGCTTGAGGATTTACACTATATTTAAGCTTAAGAAATACTTGATTTGTGAGTAAAATACTCACTAATCAAAGAGGTTGTACGAGCTTTGTGTTCAATACAACATCTTTGAATTTGTCACGTTGTTGGTGCTTGGACCTAATGACCTCCTGATTAGACATTTACCCGACCATATTACCTTCTATGTTAAGTTTTTTCCAAGCAGGACTTTAGCTGCGCCTTTATCCGTGGTCACACCCTGCCCTAGGTGAGTTTAACAACTGCCCGGTTTAGTTGAACCCAAATGCCTACCAAATGCTGGTGGGGTGCTTTATCCTGTAGATGTGGTACTACGCAATGGAGATGCCCTTTTAAGCCTTCAAATTCTATTATCAAAAAAAGAAACTCCCAAAGCAGGTCAGATGGTACTACATTCAAGGATTAAGTAGGAATTTGGCGCTCAAGAACTCCGACTTGGATAAAATATGGAATTATGAGTGATTCTATGCTGGGGGTTCATGGGAAGCTGAGTTGGGCGGGGAGATTGTAGACGATGAGCGCATGCTGATAAGCGCATGCCGATAAGCTTTAACCAGGGGTATCTTTGGAGCAAATCGTCGGTCATTGAGGATGATGTCTTCAATAAGCTAAAGGAGCTGAACAACAAACTCAACGAGGAGTGACAACAACAAAACTCCTACATCTCATTGTGGCAATATGGCTGGTTGGTTGGCTCAAGTTCTTCGAGTTTGTAGGATGACGAAGATATCCTCCTCGAGATGTCACTGTCTCTGGTCACAATTGCAGAGAATGCTCTATGTTGATTTGCTCAGATCGATGCCTGATCCATGGTACAGGCATAGGTGTCGTCATCATCCACATTCGCCAAGGTGTTCAGCGACGCCCCTAAAGACTAGGGTCTGCATGTCGCGATAAGGACATATACAAGGTAGTGGCGGCCTTCTACCCAAATAGGCCTCTCCAGATTGGAGTTCTGTAAATGTTTGCATTATTTTCTTCCAAGACTGTCCTTGTTCGGTTTCTTACTTATTTCTCATTGCTTTTGTAGACATGGCCAGTGACAGGAAGAGGAAGGCCAACGGGGCAGATAAAAAGGTTGTCGAGATGCTTTCCTGGATAAAAAAGGCAAAAGGTTTGGTCGGCCAGACTTCTCAGACGAAGACTGGCGACCTCTTGACCAAGCCCAAAGACATGCCTCAATTCGTCCTCTAACAGATATGGCTCCTCCTTAACCACCAAAGTGCATTCCTCGTCGCCTTCTAGCCCAAACAATTTCCTAACTCTCTATTTTTTTGAAGTTTAAAGGCTTCCTACCTGAGGACGGTTACATTGATGAGGCAAAAAGGTAGAGCGAGGTTGAGAACCAAGAGGTGGCCATTGACCTAGCCCAAAATGTAAATTATGTTCACATCCTCTTTTATCATTCTGATTGGCTGTTTCTGATTTGCCTAACCTGTTCTCCTGTACTACTAATTGTAGCTCCTTATTGAACAACAACAAATATGACAAGCTGGTTAAAGACTTACGGGCTGCTCGGGAAGAGAAACAAAGGGCCAATTAGGAGATCTAGAGCTTTAAGGATTCTTTTAAGGCCACTCAAGATAAGCTCAAGAATGCCAAAGAGGCCTAGAAGAGAATGAACAAGGAGCACCACTAGTGTATGGAGGAAGTCATGCTGGTCGTTAAGAAGGAGGCAATCGTAGACTTTAAGATCTCTCTCGAGTACCTATGCTTTTATGGTTGTTTGGGACGCGAATTGTATTTTGAATTCTCCAAGTTCAACCAACCACTTAGCCATTCGACTAGAAATTTCTAGATTTTGGAGGACTTGGCAAAGAGGATATTTGGTCGGGACTCAAATACAATGAATTAAAAGTACGGTTAGATTTTCCAAGCCAAGGTGATCAGGGCTAAGGCTAATTTCTTCAAAGGCAGGCACTTCTCCACATCTTGAAATGCCTTGCTGATGTAGTAGATGTGATTTTGGATCTTGTCTTCTTCATGGACCAAGATAGAGCTAATCACTTGTCTAGACACAGCCAGGTAGGCGTAAAGTGTCTCTCCCGATAGAGGTTTGGATAGGAGTGAAGGTGTTGCTAGGTACCTTTTAAGGTTCCTGAAGTCTTCTTTGCATTCTCTACTCCATTTAATCTGCCTTGAGTACTTAAAAAACTGGATGGCACTTGTTGGTACATGAGAGACAAACAGAAAAAGGGCATCTACCATCCCGAATAGCTTTTATACTTCCTTTATCGTACGAGGTGAATGCATATCTATTACAGCTTGGTCCTTTATTGATTGACTTCGATTCCTTGGTAGTTGACTATGAAGTCGAGGAATTTCTCAGACTCTACACCAAATGCGCATTTAGCCGGACTAAGCTTTATTTTGTATTCCTTGAGAATGTTAAAACATTCTCAGAGATTCTCGACATGGTCGATTGCTAAGATCGACTTGAAAAGGATGTCATCCACATACACTTATATTGTTTTCCCTATCTGATTGTCAAACATCTTGCTCACCAATCATTAGTAAGCAGACCTTGCGTTTTTTGCCCAAACAACATGACCACATAACAGAACAACCCCTAGTCGGTAGTGAAAGCTGTCTTGACTTGATCCTCTTTGGCTATTTGGATTTAATTATATCCCAATTAGGCATCCATACAGCTGAGTAGTTCGTGTCTGGGCATGGCATCGACCGACTGCTTAGTTCTCAAAAATAGAAAGTAGTCCTTTGCGCAAGCTTTGCTTAGATCAATAAAATTGATGCAACTCACTACTTCTCGTTGGCCATCTTGACCAAGACCACGTATGTTAACCACTCGGGGTAAGTAACTTCCTAAATAAAACTACTTTGAGCAGCTTTTGCACTTTCTTGTTGATGGCTACATATAACTCAAGGTTAAAGGCTCGTCTCTTATGGATGACTCGCTTGTGTTTTGGGTCCATCTCTAGGTGATGGAAAATGATACTAGGGTCAATTCTGGGTGTATCCTTTTAGGACCTGGCAAACACATCTCAGATTCCCTTAAGGAAATTCTCCAAGTCAGTTTAGGTTTTTGGGCTTTAGCCAAGAACTGGTCATTACCATTCGGTCGGGGTATTCAGGGTCCAAATGGAACGGAACAAGGTCTTTTATAGGTGATACTCAACTTCTTCCTCGGGCAAGTAGGGGTTGAGATCAAACAACATCTTTGTCCATTAAGTGGTCGGGAACTCCACCTCATCTACCTTATAGACGGTAGAGATACTTTACTTTCAAGTAATTGCTTCCTTGACAGCTTTAACATAGCACTCTTGCGATGCCTTCTTCTCATATCTAACTGTAGCCTTTAAGGCATTAAGGGTTGGTCTTCCAATGATAATGTTGTGTTGGGATATTTTGTTGACCGCCAAGAACTATACCAAGCGCATGGTGTATGCACAGTCTTCACTGAAAGTGACTAGTAGAGCAATCTTATCGATTGCCTGAACACACTTGCTCGAGAAATCGTACAAAGGTCTGGATGGGAACTAAAACTAGATTGCTAATTTTCAAATGGTCGTATGCTTGTTTAAATGTGATGTCAATGGAGCTTTCGTTGTTGATGAGGATACACCGAGCAGTATTATTGGCAATCTAAAACTCATAGACCAGAGCATTGTTGTGAGGATGTAGTAGGTTGTCGGCCTCTGCCTCCATAAAGTTGATCGGCATGTCCTATTGTCGACACACTTTGTTTTTATTCTCAGATATGTTTATGTACTCACCTCTCTCAACCAGCCGAGCTTCTTGAGCATAATTTTGCTGGCCACTTGTAATGTCCCTGATAACTAGCCCATTAAAGATCATATACACAACGTTTGGGCGATCTAGAGTGTTCACACGGACTTGATTCTGACTCATTGGTTGATCGTCCTAGGCACGTTGATCTTTCTAGACAGGCTAGTCGTTTCTCCTTCCTCCATTGCTCAGGGCGAAAACTCGTTCAACAATCTCTCGTAAGTGTTCGTTCCAGACTAGGTCCTCGATCTAATTCTTTAGCTTAATGCATTCTCTGGTGGTGTGACCGACATCTTTATGGAAATTGCAATATTTGTTTTGAACTCTCCTTGCTCAATTCCCCTCAAGCAGAGAATTGTCGGTCAACAGATTCTGATTACTCACTTAGTTCAGTGCCTCATTTATGATCACGACCAAAGGGGTGTGATTATGGAACTTCCTAGTGGGTACCTTCGGCTTGTCAAATTTCTGCTTTTTCTTATGTTCAGCGAATCCTAGTCAGTGTATTTCTTGTTCCTTTTTTCCATTTTTACTGCTCTCGCCGTCCGAGTGGCTCTTTATATAGTCCTCAGCGTCAACATGCCTCTGGGCATAACCGAACATCGGGGAGTGTTAAACTAGGTGCCCTTAGGACTAAATGATCTAATAAGTTTTTGGAGACATTTTATCAATAAGGAGTTTTTTTATTATTTATATACCAGATGTTGTCCTCTTTATATTCATTTCTGTTGAATGTATATAAGCAAACAAAAGTTTGAAACTATCAGTCTAAACCTTTAAGATTGTACATATGATGGATAGATTATACGCAAGACATGAATTTTAAAAGTGATAGTCTAAATGATAAGATGCGCAATCGAGGGAATAAAGTTTGGTGCTTTATTTATGCTAAGATTGTTATGTTGTTTATATCCTTAACGGAAGATGACTTGTCTTGGTCATCAGAGTGAGACTCTGCTAGTAGAAACATTGGTATATTATCATAAGTGACGATATATTGGATCGGGACAAAAAGTTAAATTAATTTGATTAATAATTTTGTTTATTTAAATCAATTCATTTTAAATAATCATATATGTTATGACTTCATCCTAAAATGAATAATAAGACTGTATTTTTCACTTGTGTTTTTTGTGTATCAAAAGATTACCTTTAAATTTAACGATGGTATGCATATCTACAAGGCTTTCATAGAAGTGGAGTGTTATTGCGAGACACTTAAAAAAGGCGAAAGTGGGAGAAATACGGGCGCACTCCACAGTTGGTGGAAAAAACTTGGAGGTGGGGTCTTATCTTTGCGGTCAAGGGCTGCTCAAGGATCGAGACAACTAGGCCAATTTTTAGGCATAAAAGAAAATATGTTGTTTTGGAAGTGGATACTTTAACATGTAATCTGATATCTATGAAATAGTGCCATACTCATTATATGCATCTACTCTTCTTCTCTCGTTGGTTTTTTGACTTTTCTATTTCGTGAGCCTGCTGTTATGCAAAACTCTTTCTAGTTCTGTTTTTGAGCTTGTAAATTGAGAATTGCTCATAGGCATTTTTACATGTTTGATTTGCCCTTATTGGCCGTATTACGTGATTTTCGACCTGTGGAGCTGTTGGAACCGGCACTAGAAGATTTATTCCATTTGGATTGCTTTTGCACCAGAATATTGAATTATACCTCTAGCATAATATAGCTGATTCTTGGATACTAAAATGGTCAATTTCCAGCATGCACTGCCGCTAGATTAACAATGGGACATTTTCTTTTTCCTTTGTCGCCTCTTTTAAAGGAACTTTATATTCTTTTTTCTTCTTTTTACCCTAAGACAGGTTCACCTCATTATAGCTTTGACAACTAAGAGAAATCAAGGGGGGTTTACTTTTATCAAAACCATTAACTTACCACAAAAAATGTTTCTTGTTCCACTCCTTATGATATTGCTTTTCAAGTGTTTCGGCTTACTAAAATGATATATACCTGACTTTAACAAAAATAGAGTATTTTAATGTGTTTGGGATCATTGGTTAAAACTAATTTTAGTCAAAAATACTATAACATATAAGATCTTTACCTTATAATATATTTTTTAAGCATATAAAAACTTTATATTGTAACAATCAAAAGTTTTAATTCTAACTCATACTTTTATACACCCTATTATTCTTTTCACATACCAAAAAAAAAAAAGCATTATTCTATCCCACAATCTTTTTTTGGCAACCAAACAATGTAGCGGTCCAGGAATCAGGAATTTACAAGAAGGTGACATGCTTACACCTTGACATTTACCAGTTAAATCTTTCCAGCAGGGTGAGAGGTCCAATCTGTCACCAACGTTTATTAATTTTTTTCAGCTTACGCAAAGCAAAAGTCCCAACTCGTACACACGTGTGGACGGTGCAAACGTGCTTTCATTTTGCATTGTTCAAAGTGACCGTTCAGCGTTCACCGATAAAGTGATACCGATAAACATCACTTTATTTATTCCTTCAGCCTAAAGCAGAAGCGATTACCGCGCGCGATCACCGCGCGCGTTTAACGCGTCTTTGCCATAAATACGCGAATATCCACTATTTTTAAACCATATTTTCCTCAAATTTTGACCCAAAGAAAAATCGTTCCTCAAATCAAAATAACAACAAAAAAAGAAAACCCCAAAGTCTACGCGTATTATTTCTGTTTTTATTGTCCCGTTTGTTTTTGTTATTAAAATTTTACAAAATATTTTTACATATTTTTGAGATAAAATTTTTAAAAACACCTTTGATATAATTTTTAAAAATTTTTATTTTATAAAATAAAAACATGTTCTTGTATTTTAATATAAATTTTTAAAAAAATTTATTTTATAAAACAAAAACATTTTGATGTATTTTAAAATAATACCAAACAAACATATAAACATCTCCGTACACACCCTAACCAACTTACGCGCTTAAGAAGCCATTCTAGGGAATCCCAGAAAAAGCCAGAGAGACCCATTTTAAATTCAGCTGGTCGGTTTTGGCACTTTCCTCTATATTTTCCTTCCTTCCGAATTTCCCTCCTTATAATATATATACCCAAAACCCCTTCTCTTCTCCTTCAATTCCAGTTTCTCCTTCTCTCAAACAAACTCTCTTCTCGCCTGCTTATAGATTCTCCAAATTCCATCCTTTCTATCGAAAAATCGCCTTCTCTCGTAGAATAGCCATAGCCATGGAGTGCAGGCCTCTGGAGATAACCCTAATCTCTGCGACGGACCTGAAGGACGTCAATTTCCTCTCCAAGATGGACGTTTACGCCGTTGTTTCGATCTCCGGCGACCACTCCTCCAAGTCCAAGCAGAAAACCCCCGTCGACAAGGACTGCGGCCCAAACCCTAGGTGGAATTACACCATGAAATTCACCGTCCCCGAGGCCGCCGCGAAGCTGAACCAGTTGACCCTCAAGATCAAGCTCGTCTCCGACCGAAGCTTCGGCGACAAGAAGATCGGCAAAGTCCACGTCCCGATCAAGGAGCTGCTAGAGAGCGTCGGCGACGAGAAGTCAGAGAAGCACGTCAGCTACAACGTTCGGCTGCCGAGCGGGAAGTCCAAGGGAACCCTAAGTTTCTCCTACAAATTTGGGCAAAAATTCACCCCACCAGTTCAGCAGCAAGCCTACAAGAAGGTCGACGAGCCGGTCATGGCGTACCCGCCGCCGGGCCAAGGCTACGGCCACGCGGGGCCCAGCTACGCCTACCCGGCCCAGCCCGGCCCGTACGCGTACCCGCCGCCTCCTCAGCCAGGGTATGGCTACCCGCCGCCGGCCGCCGCGCCGGGATACGCGTATCCACCGTATCAGGCGGCGCAGCCTGGGTACGGGTACGCGATGCCGCCGCCGCAGAAGCCGAAGAAGAACAAAATGGGGGGACTCGGGCTCGGGCTCGGGGCGGGTTTGCTTGGAGGGTTGTTGGTTGGGGATATGATATCCGATGTTGGTGAGATGGGTGCTTATGATGCTGGGTATGATGCTGGCTTTGGTGATGGCCTCGACTTTTAGTTTTTTTTTTTTTTAATGTTTTGTTATTTTGCTTTTGGCACGGATTATAGGACACTGTAAATGAATGGAGGCGGTGAGGTTTTTTCTTGAATGATATGGAAATGGAATAAAGTTGTTTTTATATATTTCTCGTGTTTTTGTACATATATAAATTGAAGTTGATTATTGTTGTGGTGGCTGAGAATTGTTGTTGCATTTGCTTCTTCATGGTTTCTTTACGCTTCCTAGTCCTGTTTTATTTTAGGGGGTGTGTAATCTTAAATTTTGTCCAAACTTCTGATAAATTTTATAAAAGAAAAGAAATTACTATCGCAAACTTGTTTAAACTAAAAGCTTTTATTTATTTATTTATTTATTTTGTTGTTGAAATCAAGTTCCTAAACGGCTGAAGTTGTTCATAATTTATTAGTTCATGCATTCTAGTGATTGTTGTGAAGCCATACCATTGCCTACCAATCTCAATCCATCATTTTTTTTTTTTTAGTTTTCGATATAAAAGGTTATAGGTTGTCTTTACCCATAAAAGGGTGAGGACCGTCATATCCATTAATTTTAATCGTAAAATTCTATCCATTAATTTTAATTGTAAAGTCCTATCCTTTAATTTTTATCGTAAACAAAATTTAATTATTGTTGCCAAATGACCTATCGTTTTGGCTAGGGTGAAGAGGTGACAGGTAAGGCAGGTCGAGTTGAAACCTTATTTAAATAGTTAACTCGAACCCGACAGGTCAAAAAAAACCTAACCCAAATACGACTTGAAGTGTAGACGGGTTGACCCGACTCAACCCGTACAACCCGCCAGTATGTACTTTATGCATGTTCGTGTTAATACGACACACTGACCCACTAAATCCGATAGACCCGCAACACGATAAACCCAACAATAAGCCAACAAAATAAACAATAACCCAACAAAACAAAACCATTAAAAAAGTTAACAAAACTTTATATAAGTTTAACAAAAATAAATATGCTAGAAATAAGAATTATGTCAAGTTGGATATACAACAAATGTTAGACTAATTTAACACATTAAAATTAATTTCAGGTTATAGGGGTTGTATTAAGGTCACATGAGTTCAATTTAGGTTACACGGGTTGATTAACAATTTTCAGGTCAATTTTTGAGTTAACCTGATTTCGACACATTTTTGGCGGGTTATTTCGGGTTGATTTCGTGTTGATTCGAGTTAACCTTAACCCAACCCGTTTTTTGTGCTGGTCAGACGGGTTCGACCCAATTCCAACCCGAGGCCTATTTTTTCAACCCTAACCTGTATTTTTTGTGTTAAGTTCGTGTCGTGTCATCGTGTCGTAACCCAAATTATCGACCCCAGTGACAGGCAATATGAAAGAGCATCGACATGGCCTTTTATCGTGACGCAAAAAGCTAAATGCAATCGTTTAGTTGACATCCGTCATCTTTCAATGTTTTTTTATTTATTATATTTGTTTTTGAAGGGGGATGATATGGCTTTCGCATTTACCAACTTGCATATCTGTTTTTTTTTTTTTTTTTTTGTTCTCTTCTCTATATTTTATTTCATTTTTTTAATGAAAAACGATCAATTTTATTTTGTCCTAAAGAATAAAGATTATTTTAGTTTGTCTTCTACAGTTTAAAAGATGTAAATTAAATTCTGAAACACCCGTTATTTTAACGGGTATGATTTTTGGTAAAATCATATGAATAAAAATGTCACTTTAGTATTTTTACTAAGTCTCCGTAGTAAATATTTAAAACCTACCTATCACTCACCTCTACCAACCTTGTCCCACTACATTAATGCTCAATTA
>CAMOHE010039540.1:0-67920 GCA_946598075.1 Artocarpus hirsutus
TGGGCCAAAAATAGTTTCAGGTGATTCAGTTCTCAACTCTCAAGCTTGTTTTTCTTGGCTGATTAGTGTTTTTTCACCTGCCTTCTTGGTCTACGAGCTTCAAGGCGAAAGTGAGAAGGCCCATCACCCATTTGAAGTAAATTATATTATGCTCTAGTATAATGCAAAAAATTAGACAATTTTTACTAATTTAAGCTTGAGTTTTTCCATTCACAAGTGGAATTTCTAAGTTTGGAATGAGCATGAAAAACTAAATGGATTAATGAGACATGTGGCCCTTTTTTGTTTGTAAAATTAAAATATGTCTACAAATTATGGATATTCTTTATATATCCTAATGCATATGCATAAAGACATTAATGACCATAATAATGATATTGTTATTTTTAATTTATTTTTTTAGAATAATTATAATATATGCATTTAAGATTTTAAATGGATTATGATATCATTATATTTAAAAAAAGTCCCTAAAATTAGGGTATTTGTTGCTTAAATTCAAATTAATATATAAAATAACAATTTTAAAATTCCCTAAAAAGACAAATTTTTTTTACCGACAAGTTGGATTTATTGACAAATTGGCTTTAGGGTGTTGTAATTAAATTAATGACATAGCATTATTAAGTCTTTTTATGTGTCTTACTGGTTATATAATTGATATATCATTAAGTTAATGATACGTAATGACATTCATTTCTTAATACCTTAAGAGAATGATATTTGATTTTGTTTGTGATATGTAATAAATTAATGATATAGTATTTATTAAGTTTTTTTATGTATCTTATAGGTTCTATAATTGTTATATCATTAAGTTAATGATATGTAATGATATTGATATCCATTTCATTTTTCTAAGACTTCAAGTGATAATGATAATGCATCAATGTAATATATTAAAATAAGAAATATACGTGTATATTTTTTTTCTTAATATCACTATTTGAAAAATAAAGAAATTTCTTATAAAAAATTTAAATAAATGATAATATTTAGTTAGAGGGTATTTTAAGGTTTTGAATGTATAAAATTTTAAAATATATATACATAAGTGATATTTTCATAATAAAATAGATATTAATGCACCTCTTAAAAAATAAACAGGTTACGTAGTTTTTAGAAACGAAATCCCTCGTTTGAGGGCTTTAGGTGACCATTTTGGTAAGTGGGTTCAGGTAGAAAGCCCACACTAGATTGCAAGTCCAATATCCCGCCGACAGTCAGACCTGGGCTATTAGAAAAAGGGCAATCCATTTTGGATCCTTACCAACAGAATGTGAAGCTATGTGGGGCCCACTGATGACTCCACATATCTTTGAGTGATGGTGCAGCCGCCCGTCAGGATAATTGGAGTTTTTGTCACCAATGCTGAATGATTCTTTTATTTTTTTGCGAATAATACCGATTGATTAGACATTAGCCAAAATAATTATTTTTTTTATTATTTTTTTGCTAAACGTTACGATCATTTCATAGGTAGCAGCCAAAACTATGATAACTTCTTTTGGGAAAAAAAATTATGGTACTTTTTAATGTACCCGGCGGTTGTGGTACACAGGAATAGTTGTTGCATTACGCAATAACGACATAACAAAGAATATTGATCGAAAAACGACACGGCCAAGGATACGCATGTAATTACAAAGGAAGGAAACGGATTAACGGTCAAGTTGGAGCTTATTATTATTATTATTATTATTAATTTCTTTTTATTTAGAAGAACGGTCATATTAGAATTGATTCGTTGAAGAAACAGCCTTCCCTTCAAAGAAGAGGAAGAAGAAAAAAAGAGAGAATAAGCAGCCAAAAAGCCTATTATCCTGATTTACGTAATAATACCAAACATTTATAAACGGGTTTTAAGTTTTGCTCGTACTAAAAAAGGAGTTGATCTGCCAATTAAATGCACGAAATCCCAAGCACGCCTTTCGCAAAACAGCCACACGTGTTGTTCGTTTTCCAATCCCATCTTCACTCCCAGGTCAGTCTCTTTCTATTTCTCAACTCATTCAATCCTTTCTTTCGTTTTCTACATTATTTAGACTATTTTTATCTGATATTTTTAATCAGATTTTTTTACATGTAATTGATCCTCTTTTTTTCTAGGAAATTTAATCTGAGTTTCACCTGAATTTTTTTTTTTTTTTTTAACTTTTTGCTTCAAGTAATTGTTTTTCTTTAGAAGCAAGATCTTATCATGCTTAGTGTCTGGATATCAAGATTGAATGGATTGTTGACGCCTGTTGTTTTTTTCAGTCATCAGTTTGATTGATGTTATGATTTCTTTGCCTCCATTAATTGCTTCAGCTTTATGACAATCAATTGAAAAGAATGTTTAAATGTGACAATTCCCAATTTATCCAAATCATGAACTTCCTCAGATTGGAAAATGTAAAATCTTGGGTACCAATATCTTGAAATCATAATTCCTTTAATCTTATCTGCAAAACCTTTTTCGACCACAAACATCTTTACTTGTCTATACTTAATTTCCCCTTTAATGGAAAATTTCAGGTTCAAATTTTTAAAGGGTCTGAAAAATGAGGTTCAAAGAGGGAAGTTCAGTGGAGGTGTTAAGAAGAGAGAAAGATCCGTACGGTTCATGGTATTCTGGTAGCATAATTGGATTAGATGGAAATTATTTTTTTATCAGGTACAAGTTTCTTGTTGACCACAGAGGAGATTTGGTTGTGGAAAGAGTGCCAAAGAAGAACATAAGGCCTCAGCCTCCACATGGTCAGAAGAGTTCAAAAGAGAGATGGTTTGCTGGTGATGTAGCTGAGGTATTTGATGGACGGTGTTGGAGGGTTGGGAAGGTTGCAAAAGTATTGAGGAACAAGTGTTTGGTTGTTAAGTTTTTTGGGTCGATCCAACTTAAGGAATTTCATGTTTCCAGTTTGAGGATTCATCGAGTTTGGCGTGAGAATAAGTGGTCGGTTTTTGTCAAAGTAAGGGAACCTAACCAAACCATTGTTAAATATTACTTTTCTTACCATTGAGTAGGGTGACCTAGCAGTAATAGACTATCGTGGTGAGTTTATGGTCAAAACTTTGAGTGTTGGGTGACCCTTTTTAATGATCTTAAATGTGAAGTTTTATACCTACGAGCCTAGTACTTGATCTGCACCATGCCCCCACGTAGCCTTACTGCTAGTAACTTCCTTTCCAGATTTATTTTACTAGTTTTCTTATTGTGCAAGTTTTTCTTTAATATATATCTGGGATTGTTTTGGTTTAAGGGTTTGTGATGTCTGATGAAATTTGTTCACAGGATCAAAACCATAAACTGGAAGTCAACAGTTCTAGACAGGAAAATGCAGGTTTTGGCTTGGCGTGCAGTGCTTCATTTGAGTCAATCTGCGAAAGAACAAAAAACCCAGATGCAAAAGGTTGTAACAACAAGCCCTTGATAAAGAGACATTACAACAAGCCCTTGATAAAGAGACATTCTTTGTCTAGGCAGGTTGGTAATTCTACTTCTCTACAAGTAGGAGTAGTAGACAACAACATCAAAGCAGAAAAAGAAACAACAAACTACCAGATTCAAGACAGTAACGAGTGCTCTGTTGCTAGTTGTAGTTTGAATGGAACTGCTGAATGCACAAGAGGGATTCCCCGCATGATAAATGAAAATGTTTCTCATGGTTCCGACGCTGAGTCGGCATTTCCAACATTGTCTTGTAAAAGGAACAAAGTTCCATCTCCCGGTCATAAACCTGAAGTTGACATCCACAATTTGGAGCTTCAAGCATACAAGTCAACGGTGCGGGCACTCTATGCTTCAGGTCCCTTGAGTTGGGAACAAGAGTCTTTGTTGACGAATCTGCGCCTATCTCTACACATTTCAAATGATGAACACTTGCTTCAGCTTAGGCACCTCTTATCTGCCCAAGTTCTTTGATCACCATAATCTCACTCACTCACTCACAAGCGAAGGAGTCTGCAATATTGTGAGAGAGATAAGTTCATTAGGAAACTTTGGGTGTTGTTTGTAGCTTTGATGAGTGTACATATATGTAAATTGGTCATGAGGGTCCTTTCGTTTCTTTCTTTCTTTATTTTATTTTATTTTATTTTATGTTTTTCAATTCATACAATGACAAAAATCCATGTCAACATGTGTAATGCTAGTCATTCTCCTGGTCCTTTCTAGATTCCAGCTTCTTGCATGAGGCCAAATAACATGTTTTCAATTAGTCATCCAGCTTCTCTTGAGTTGACTTCTGAAGTGTTGGAGATAAAATGGCCTCGATCTGCCAACTGCTAATATCTTCTTTATCTCTTTATCATGTAACTTTAGCCACTTGATTTTCTTTTCAATCCATCTTGAAGTTGCTTCACTTACAAAGTAGTTTGCTTTCTTTAATCCTTCTCAATCATTGGCCTTGCAAAATTATGCTTCAATTTTTCATTTTTAACTTAAAAAACTGTCTCTGGTTTTCAAGAAAATTAAAAGGAAAAGACACAGAGCTCATGCCACTTACTGAGCTTTTCAGGTTGCACATTAAACCTCCCATAGTTTATGCACGTTTTGGTAATGAGTTACATTATAAGCGGGAATTGAATTGGTGAGTAGAGTTGTTAGTTTCCAAGAAAACAGAAACAGAAAAAGAGAGAATGTTTGATAAAACATTATAACGTGCCTCACCTAACCAAAAAACAAGATCGAATTTGAAATATAACCTGGACCCACATTTTCAAATTCTTATAATTACAGTCAAATGGTCTCATCCACCCATGAAATGCCAATTGCAAATGTTTTTGTTCTTCGGAGACGCTTGCAAGAAGTCAAAGACATTTTTTATTTTCCGTACTCTTTAAAGGGCTTCTCTGGATTTTTGCGTGATAACATGTATATTATATTCTAACTAAGGTTAAAGAACAAAAGCGGCCATAACATACTCCTTTGTTTGAATGTGGAAACTGGAGTTCTTGAGACCATAAAAAACTTGTTCCAGAAATACGAGGATAAAAATGGTGTGAAAAAAAAGAAAAAAACGCCTTCATTAGTAACTTACGTAAGCCAGTGTAAATTAAGATATACAGATTTTTCAATAAAATGACTGCCAAAAAAATCTCAGAATTTAATCATGCACGTTGAATGAAAAGAAACAATGTTGAAGCAGATGGGGGAAAATCTTGCTTCAGATCAGAGTATCAGACACCTACAGCCTCGTGAATCCTGCGGCCCCTCGAACCATCGATCCCATAACACGTTTAAAGGCGCAATTGTTCTGTGTAATGACATGAAATGTATCACAGCATATTAGAAATTAGAGCAATTGTTTGGCGCTACAAACTTGCAAAGTTAGGAGTTGTATTTACGTACACTGGGAGTAGAGGATCCGATACGCTTTCTACGTGAGACAACAATCTGAGAAACAGCAACACAGATCAGATGTTTCCAACAAATGCTATAACACGCTATAAAACATTTCCATTGAGAGATGAATGCAATAACTTGCAGTTATAACAAATTAATGCTCTCTCTAGTTTACTTAAAAGAAGTAACAAATTATCTTCCGTTATAGAACAATATGATTATGCAGAATTATAGCTTGTACGCACTCTGCAGATATGGTCGAGGCGTTTTCCGTTTGTTCGAGCTGTTCCAACTCTTCCTGGATGCAAAAACACACAACAATTAGGAGTAGTCTGCGGATTCTGATATAGTTCTGTGAAGCATGACTTTCTGCTGACAAATATGGCATGAAAAAAGAGGCACAAAATGCCACGAATATGAATTGTATAGTCTGCATCATGGTTGGAATTTCACCAGAGTTGCATTTATATGAAAATGCACAAACATTTCATCTTAACTGGAGAGTATATTCAAGTTAGGGTGAGGATGTCACTTTCTTAATAGTAATACTAAGCTCTAATTTTAAGCAAATTTCTTTGACACGTTAACATGGGTAATTCAAATCTGACAGTAGGAGGAAAAAAAAAATTATGAAAAAAAACAGTAAAAAGACTTGATTCAAAGTTCAATGCGGCTTCAAAGTGAGCTACAAAATTAGAATGAGTAATTGAGGTCCTGCTCTACAAATTGCAGTTAGTAGTTGAACTCTGCCTAAACAATTAATTTGAGACCAACTAGTTCAAGTAGTGATTTTGTTTTATTTATTTATTTAAATAAACAGCTGCCAAAACATTCATTGCAACTTTTAGCAGATAGACTGAACTTATTAATTTATCTGCATCAAAATGGTCTTAAAGGGCATTAAGAGAAAAGAAAAAATAAATAAAACTGGTACCCTAGTTAGTGGCAGTTGAAAACATATCAACAAGCAAACAACTAAAAAAAAAATTCTATTGCCAAAAAAATACAAAAAAAAAATTCCCAATGTCTTTACAATATTTGCAATTTCGTAACTAATACCATAATTTGGAGCTAAACATCTCCAGATTCCTTTGCAACCCCAATGCTAATAAGCTCCCAACTTCTTAACATACACGAACATAAAGCATTTCTAAGCTTTTGTTCCCATTTTTTTCCTCAAATAATAAAAAAAAAATTGTTCTGTTTACAGAGAAAAGTATCTCCAAAGGAAGAAAAGGGAAAAATTTCTTTCGGGCATTGTGGAACTTTAAAAAAATTATAATATAAACGAGATTTATCTTCGAGCACCGCAATAACCAACAGCAAACAAACTCTACGCTTTATGCTAAAAATGCATCTTCAGCTTAAAAGACAAATACAGCACTTAGAAAAGAGGACTCTCTTTTTTTCTTTTTTTTTTCGGTTTCCAGACTCAACCTTCTCGGGAAACAAACAGCACAAAAAAAAAAATAAGAGAATTACCTCCAAGCACGTGAGTTCTTGTTCAAGGTGCTTAAGCTCAGCGAGAATCCGATGCTTTCCTCTGTTATCGCTGAACCCTCCGACTCCGGAAGAAGAACCGGCACGTTCGTCGGCCGACGACGCCGTTTCGGGCTCCATAGCTCGCCGGAGGACAGAAAACGAAGCTCCAAAGCAAACACACTATAACACAGCCACACTCATTTCAGCCCCGTGTCTTCAGATTTTCAAAACCCACAGATCTGGAAATTCTCAGCGAGCTTCTCGAGATTATTATATATATATATAGAAATTCCCTCAAAAAAAAAAAAAAAAAAGAAAAAAGTTCGAGCCTTTTTTTCTTTCTTTCTATCTATTTCTCTCTGTCAATGTCTCTTCGGGGAAAAGAAAGAAAACACATATGGAAAATGTAGAAGGTTTTTTTTTTTTCCGGCCTTCCTTTTTCATGCGTCGTAATTTGTTCATACAACTTGACAATGAAGTGTAGTCATTCGTGGTCATTAAGTACATGATAAAGTTATTAAATAGTTCTTGATTATCCAAAAAAAAAAAGTTAATATTATGAATATTAGGACTTTTTATGTATAAAATTAGAAGATGTGAACTGCAAAAACAAAAAGGAACCAGAAGGTGTCTGATAAATTTAGTTAAAATTAATATTTTGATCTAGCATGTAAGAGTTTAATATTATAGTAATTTTTTGTTGAACATTAGAGTTTTATATTGTTTCTTAACAAAAAAAATTAGTTTTAATTAATTTAACAAAACACCCTATTAGATTTATTACGTTTTTATGAAGACAAAAGTAAAATTAACTAGAAAAGTAATTTGTTTTCCAAATTTCACGGTTGGTACTAATAGAAGATAATATTAAGAATCAAATTATAGCTGGCCTCTGTTTTTTTTTCTTCTCTCTTCATAATTATAAAAAGATTATTCCAATTTATCCATATATTTCGGCATCTTTTAATAGGTTCAATAATATTATCCAATAATTATAAAGAAGAACAATAATCTAGTTTTTATTTTTAGTAAAAATCCAAAAAAAATGGTTCATAACTTTTAATACTTGTTGTCTTCTCCTCCTTGGCGTTTGTGCTCTAATTATTGGTAGCTATGCGCGTCCATTAGATAGCGTCCGAAAGAAAACTGGCACATGAGTTATTTAAGAATTAATATTTTCATTTAATGGCTTCTTTCTTATAGTGGTAAATATTTCTAATTTTTATTTTGGATTCCCTTCAAAAGTCGCATATGAGCCAAAAGTCTGAAGCACGTGGGTCGTAAAATATTTTAAAGCATCGTTTCATACCTTAAAAAAGCGAGCATTTAGTAGTTATTTTTTTAATAAAAAAATTCACTTGAAATTCTGAATAATGTACGTTGGAAAAACATCTTGCCAAGAAAGGACAATAGTTGTTTTTATTTTGTATTATTCTACAAATTATTTGTATTGTTTATATTCATTCATCATAAAGCGTTTCTTTTCTTAAAAAAATAAAAAAAATAATACAACTTGTCGGGATGATGTAGAGTTCGCTTTCGAGAAGCTTTTTTTATATGGTTATTGTCGGTTTATCAAAAATAAGTATCTAAGATTAAATTTGTATATCTCTTGTTGAAATAAGCATTGACATTAACATAAATAATGAAGTCAAATTACTTGGAGTTACTGTAGCAATAATTGACCGTGATTAACAATTACGATTAATATAACACATGAAAATTTTTCTATAAATACTCATTCTCTTATTTATTTTTAAATATCTGAAATTAAGATATTAATATATTTTCCCTCTTTCCTTTCTCTTTCTAATTTTTCTTATTTGCCTTTGTAGTTGCTAGTTTTTATAACAGCTCTCTCGTTTTTCATGGATATGAATGTCACCGAGTCCATAACGTTGGGGTAAAATCTTTTCATCAAGTTTTGGGTTCATTAGATCCTATATTATATTTATAGTCCGATGGCAAATGAAGAATAAGAGTCCACGTCTACTGTTTATTGTTCCTATTGTTCTGTTTTTTTAATTGTTATCACTATTTATTTGACACATTATTTAAACTTAACAACTTAAAAGCACATAAATATGATCTAAATATTGAAAGTAATTAAATAACTCTTTTATTTATCAAAAATTAATTGAAAAGACAGCTAAAAAGATAGAAAAATAAAACCGTCGATCTTAATTGCAAAAATAAATTCTAATTAAGAAAAGTAAGTTATGACCTAAGACTATTTAGGGAGAAAGGGAGAGAAAAACACTATAAATAAAGATCACATGGCTGTTGTAGGGAAAAAAAATGCCAAACTAAAGTAGATCCTTTTTTTTTTTTTTTAAGAACTAAAGTGGTTCCTCAACAACCTTAATTCATGTGATACCACATTTTCTGCCAGATCACAAATCCTCTTTCAATTCCTCTCTTCTCTTCTTTATTAACAAACTCTATAAGGGACAAAAAAAAAAAGTATTTCCCCACATTTTGCACATTGTAAACAAATTGTAAATTGCACATATACATATATATATATATATATGTATATATATATATGAAATTATCTACAAGCCGCAGTTTGAAGTTCACACATGCACACTAATTTTCTGGCAATTGTACCTCATGAGGAGGAAGGGCTATGATCTCATCAACGGCATGAATAGAATTGTACTTAGAACTGTATTTTTCGCCGTCACCCCACAATGCATAGGCCTCTTCTCCATGCACCGCATCGTCACCCGTCTGCAGCACATCGTCCTCAAGTCTAAGTGGAAACACAACCCTTATGGACAAGCATATAATGGTAGTGGTGCACAAGTTGAGGATTGTCACAAACACTATGCCAAGAAGCTGGATTCCCACTTGCCTGAACCCCGCCGCGACTCGGCCGGTTTTGAAGCCGTAGAATAGGCCAGTGTATTTCTGCCAATCGTTGGCTAAGTAAAAGAGGCGGCCGAGCTTTGGCTCAGCAAAGAGGCCGGTGAGTAGGCCGCCGAGGGTGCCAGCGACGGCGTGTGTGTGGAAGACGGCCATGGTGTCGTCCACTTTCTTGAGGAGGCGTATCTGCCGGTGGAGGATCATCATGGTGTACCATGGGACGCTCCCTGCCATCATTCCCATTATAATCGCTGCCCATCCCTGCACCACTCCTGTTTGTATTGTAGAAGAATGAGTTGCTTTGTTTAATTTGGAGATTAATTGGATGACTTGTCGATTAATTGACCGTTTAGAAGCCATGGCTTAAACCCTAGTTTGTTGTTACAGCCAAAATTTTAACAATATTTTTTCTTATGTTATAGTATCTTTCAGTTTAAATTTTGAATTTCGGCTTTTTTCGAAAAAGTCTATAAATGATCAGCTAAATTTTGCAATGTTCAATTATATTTTTGCATTTTTTTATGTGTTTTTCGTATTTGTGTGGAGGAGTTGTTACGTTGACTTTGAAGCTTACTTATCAAATGAGCTAAACTAAATTTTCCAAAGTTAAAATATGCATGCATCGTTGGAAGACTATAAATGCAATTGTCTTATCTCCTATATATTACCTTTCTTACAACGTGGTACGAGAGTCAACAAGTTACGGGCTTAAATTGACATTATGATTGCATTAAGGTGAGAGTTTAATATATTCGCATGTTGCATATCAGCAAATTCTTTTAACGTATTAACACTTATATTTGGGTTGACGATTTCTACCAAATTGAAAAAATAACCTATTGATGTCTATCTTTTTGTTATTAAATTTATAAAAAAATAATAATTTTAACCAAATTCAATATGTAAGTACCTACTCTGTGACAGGACCGTTAGCGTTGCCATATAGGGTGTGAATTATGCAACCATTTTGATGTTTTGGGTTAGAGTGCACGAATGCATGCGTCATGATTGTGACGAAGAATGACAATGTTAAGAGTATTTATTGATTTTTTTTTCTTACTTAAATGATATATCACATCGAGACACAGTCGTGTGAAACCAATAATTCATATATAATGAATAATGCATCAAAAGTCAACTAATTTAGCAGCGACTTTGAGGAATTCTTAGTGCTATGATATTTTTAATAAACTCTAACAAAAGTTTTTTGATATCAATACGAAATAATTATATATAATAATTAACGCATAGAAAGAGGATAGGATATATATTATATGTGGCAAAGAAGCGATACAAGAAAGATCACCTGCAGCTGGGGTGATGCAAACAAGGCCAGTGATCATGCCCTGTGTGGCCCCAATCACAGAGGGCTTCGCAAAGAAAATAATGTCGAGCAACATCCACGTCAGCAGGCTGGTGGCTGTACACACATGTGTGTTGAGAACGGCGAGAGATGCGTCGGCACTGACGGCGTAAGGATCTCCACCGTTGAATCCAGTCCATCCCATCCACAGTAGGCCCGCCCCTGCTAGCATTAGAAGGATGTTGTTTGGGGGGAACCTCTGTCTATCCCTGCTTGCCCTTGGTCCCACCTGCACCCGTTATTCTATTCCAATTTAATTATCATGTTAATTTGGAAACTTAAAAATTTTTACTTTCTTTTTTGTCTTAGTGGGCCTGTATAAGATAGCCGAAAAACCAAACGTCAACGAAGCAAACTGACTGAAACCAATTGAAAAAGTGAGACTCATAAGTTTCGTTCTAAATTTGTGATGGAGATAATGGGTGGCCTTTGCCATGAACCACACCAATCGATATGCAATTATTGAGTTCCAATAATATTTATTACATTATAGTACCTTTTAATTTTAATTATTTCTTAATTTGTCTTTATGTTATATATTCTTACAAACTGTAAAGATGTTTTTTAGATCTTAACATCTTATTTTTAATTTCTTCTACATAAATAGAAAAAATTGAGCAAAATAATATGACTATTTTTAAATAGTTATAAAAAATATCTTATATATTAAAGAATTAAAAATTCATAAAACAAAACATCAAATTTCAAAAAAATTCTTAAGTTTTATGAATTCTAAAAAAATTTTCTCAAGAAAAAATATATACCTCATAATACTTAGGTTTAAGTAAGGGTATTTTTAACTTATGTTTATATTTTTTAATTGAAAAAGTCTACGAGAGATAAAATTGTTACAAGTTTCTAAATTCAAATAATACCTTTGTAATTTTTAAAGATAGATGAATAAATTGAAAAATAATAAAACTTAAGAGGTATAGTTATGTAATTAATCCTAAAAATAAATTTGCAAAAATCCCAAATTGAAAAAAAAAAATCTTCTTCAACAACTCTATAAAAAGATAAGTTTATATTGATTTTCGAGATTAATTGGACAAATATCACGTCTAAGAAGTTAGTATGTGAACGTAGTATAAAAATAATCAACGTACCAGCTTCAATATGTGAAAATATAAAAAAATTGACATAGGTTTTCAATTTTTCATATTCATCTCCCGGGAATAAAGCGCGTAAGGTTACCAGTAAGGATAAGCAACAAGAATGTCTTCGTACAATGGAAAAGAAGATCCATGAAAAAAAGGACAGTGATCCAAGATTGGTGTTGCATCGACATTGTGCGAAGATCTAGTTTGTCACTTGCACGGGATCGACTTGCCGCTCACACAAAGAGTTGGTTTGGCGCTCGTACCTCTGATCTCTGCAAATGCACAAACTCCTCCAAATACAGCTACCCGATTCCCTTTTTTCTCCAATTTAAGGTCATTATGGCAGATTTCGACTCTCGACGATTAGTGTTTGTGGAATGCGGTTTTGGAAAATGGTGATAATAAAACGTAATATTAATTTGATGGTTAATAGAGTTAGTATGAACTAAAATGAAGAGAAAAGTTGTATAAAGTAAATACATTTCTATAAAAACTAATTAACTTTGACTTTTCTACTTTGCTAAAGACTTAAATAGGTTGATTAAGGATGCGCTTCAAGAGTTCGTAATTAAAATAATCTTCAATTTAAAAATATTGTCAATTACTCTTTTTTTTTTTTATCAATTTGTATAGTTGCGAGTGAAAAATTGAAAGATATAATTTTATGGAGTTCTGTGTAAATTTGTGTAAACTTCACACACCTTGTGAACATTTTTCTTTTTACAAAAGTAAGTCTAAAATTATGTAAATAGCTAGAAATAAAAATATTTTATTATTATCTTTCTTTTTTCTAAAACAACAGAGTGAAATTGACCAGCTATTTTTGTTTGGAGTTCAGACAGTTTACCCTCATCTGCAATTTGGTTTTGGTTCTAATTTTGGCATAATTGATTTGTCAATTTCGGTGACCGACCAATCATAAACCAATCAGTTTTTAAACCCAAATTTTAAGTTTAGTCTTAAAAATGTCTCACAATTTTAGTTCTTTTATTTTAGAGATAATTTTACAAATAATGCCTGAATTTTTGTTCAATTTTATTTTGGTCAAGTTTTAACGCAACAAACTTAATCTTGATCTATTAGCATTTTATTTTTTATTTTTGGCTCATTTTGATGTTTAAAAAGAAATAATTATTGGAGTATTATTTTCCGTCAACATCGTTTGTATAGTTTTGTTCCATAAACATGGTGTTATTTTCTTTTAGCATCACAAACGTATTCTGTTTTGTTTTAACGACCCACAAATTAATTAAAAACTGAAACAAATGTATTAAGTTTGGGGAGATGGTTGATAAAGTTAGAAGACAATTTGTATAATTAATCCTTAATTTTATTTTGTTTCCTTGCTAAGAATTCTAAAACCGTATAAATACGAATAGAAAGATTACCCAATAAGCTGCGGTGAAACCAGCAACACCAGAAGCCAAGTGGACCACAAAGCCACCGGAATAGTCAATAATCCCCATCTTGGACAACCACCCTTTAGGACTCCAAATACTATAAGCACAAACCGTGTAAGAGAAAGTGATCCAGAGTGGCACGAACATCATCCAAGCCTGGAACCTCATTCTCCCCAGCAACGCCCCGCCAATCAGGATCGTCGTTATGGCCGCGAACACCGACTGGAAGTACACCATGCTGGCGTTGGGTATCCGGCCCAAGAATGCCTTCTCTAAGAGGACCTTCTGGCCCAGAGTTGTACCGGGCCGGCCCACGAAAGGGAGGAGCCTTTTCCCGAACGACATCTCATGGCCCCAGCCCACCCAGCAGACCATGACGGCCGCGAAGGCGTAGAAGGCCATGAAGGCCGAGTTGAGGGCCCATTTCTTCTTCACTATGCTTCCGTACAGTATCACAAGGCCCGGCACGCTCTGCAGGCCCACCAGCGTCGCCGCCGTCAGCTGCCACGCGTTGTCGCCCTTGCTCAACCACTCCGGGCTTGCCGCGTCGGCGATGAGGTTCTGCGGCAGGCTCGTCATGATATTATATACGAGTTGGTTTTAGGGAATGAAACTAGTGAAGAGTTTTTGATTGGATGGGAGATGATTGGACCAACCAAGTATTTATATTGAGAGACAGAGCAAATAGCACTATCTTAATTCTTATACCCTCGATTTCTTTGTTATTATTATAATTTTTTTAATACTAAAAGTATCTTAATTCCTATGAAACAAAGAAATTAGAGAATATTCCCTGATTTTTTTTAACTAAAATTTTGGTTTAAAACACGACAACATGTAAAAACTTTACAATGTAGTATGTCAAAACTTTACAATGTTTTTTTTTAAACGAATTTTGCTTTAAACCAATGTTTCAAATATCCTATTAAATTTGTTGATTATGAAAGCACAAGAATACCCCTTTGAATGTGGAACCTAAGTGTTGAAACTTGAACGGGTATTTGACAACTATATATAATGTAGAGCTCTTAACAGCTACAATAAAAAACACAAATTAATATAATATAAAGCTGTTATACGCAACAATACAGTACCAACCAGTTTATCAAACCTATTATGAATCTCAATGCTTGATGTTGTAATTTTGGCTCTTGGATTTGTACGTGAGTGGGGAATGGGGAGACGGAGAAAACAAGGGAGACAGTCATGCAAACAATCGAACACCCCTGGAATCGCCGCTCACAACTGGAATGGGACTCTTGTTTTGGGCCAATGATTGATGCTCCCGAAGGGACTCTTAGATCCTATTTTGTCGATAATGATGATTAGTTTTATTCGTAACTGTTGCTGTTTTTGTCAGCTTTATGCTGTCATGATGAATATGTTTCGCTGCCAAGTGGATTTGGTCATTGGTAGTAACTAGTGGGTTTGCATATCTCAAAAGCACTATTATGCATGTATTCTTAATCACCAAAAGAAAATTCAAACAAAAAGAGAATGGACTATTCTTGTTGCAAGTACCTGTGTCTTTTTAAGTAGGTTCATTCCTACGAGCGTTTAAGATGGAGCTATGCAATTTGTGCCCAGTATCAATACTGTCATGGGCTCTCTCTAATATTTTTATTTTAAATACTAAAAAGAGACATCGATGATGCCATATATACTAATAAGAAAATGTGAGATTGATGAGTTATGATTAATTTTTATTGATTGTAGTGCTGAATCTTAAAGCATCTTTTGTTCATTTTTCAGCGAGGAAAATAATATTTACACTGTTTTTTTGACACAAAAGTTTTTTTTTTTTTTGGTAATAATAATACAATATACTTAAACAAAGCATTTTTCATTCACTTTTTCAGCGAGAACATATATATATATATATATATATATATATAAATTTACACAATTTTTAAGAGGGAGCACGTGCAATGCACGTGCTAGCTATGTTAAGAGAACTTACGAGTAAAATTTCATTACATATAAGAAAGTCTCTACAAAATTACATTCCTTGTCACAAAGACATTCTTATATGAATGATGAGAAGTTGGAACTATAACACATTGTGTCTCATTCAATGTTGGCATTTAAGAGAGAGACGTATTACAGAACACCTCTGTCCATGAGAACCGGGAGAAAAAAAAAAAAAAGCTACAAGAAAGAAACTGGCAGTGCAAAGAAAAATTGTTCTATTACTCTTAAGATACTTTGTCCCTTCTGCTTATTTAATGCGCATGGCAAGAAAACATCATCAGTGTTATGTTTATTTTGCCCTTCTGCTTTATCCAAAGTGCATAGCAAGAAAACATCATCAGTGGCAAATAAAAAACAGAAAGAGAGAATCGAGAAACAGAAAGAAAGCATTGGACAAAAAAAAAAAACTCTAAAAATCAAATACATTTAAGACCCACATAAAGAATCAAAAAAGAAGTCAACGAAGATAGGATCATAAGCTATCAATTGAGAGTAAACACAAGCCTAAACAGACCCTCACTTGATAATATCTATTCATACACGTTAAATAAAAAGCAAGCTGTCCAAAACTTTAGACTCATTCCGATAAATTCACTATGACACTAGAGCATTATTAATACATTAAAAATACAGTAATTAAGGATTATATTAAGTAATTTAAGTATAAATTTTGTGAGCTTAAGTTTATCCTCAAAAATTTGTTAAATATTTTAAGAACATAAAAAGTATCACAATGATTATTGTTTTAATATGATTTTTATGATAAATTCCATACAAATGAAAATAGAATTTTTAAGGTTAAAAATCATGTCATAGTCCTAAACAAAAAAAGAAGAATATGAAAATACGTTGAAAAGCTTAACTGTTACAAAACGTGTTGCAACAAATGCTGAAACAAAAATACACATTAAGAAAAATATTGTATAAAAATATGAATAATTATACAGCCTTAAAATAGTGCAGTGTAAGAAAGTATACTGATAAAGTTATACAATATGAAAATTACACTTCAAAAATAATACAGTATAGAAATTGAACTGTTTAAAAATAAACAATACAAAAATTGGATTGTTTAAAATTAAAGCAATAATCCAGTGTGGAGGATATAGATAAGTAAAGAATATTGTGTAAGCTCATAACAGTATAGAGAATATACCGGTAATATAAGAAAAATATTGTCAATATAAATTCAAACTGTATAAAGTTAAGCAGTATAGGAATTATATTATGTGGTGAATATGAATAAGTATGGGAGATTGTGAGACCTCATAAAGTGTATAGAAAAGAATATCGAGTATAGAAAAAATACTGTCAATATAAATTTAGATTGTGTAAAAAGTTATTGTAGGACCCACTATGGGATACCCAAATAGATGAAAAATTGTCACCATGCCCCCTTATGTGGCCAAATCAATTTTTTTAAAGATTAAGCTTACCTTTACCCCCAATGATGCTTGAGGGTGAGTAAGCATGACGAGTCACCTATTGGTGAAAAAAACTTACTTTTTATTCCTTAATTTCCATGCAACAAGGAACCAAAAACATTCCATTTTTTTCCTCCAAAAACTGCCCCCTAGGCAATTTTCTCCCAAACTTTGATAAATTTCATGCCTCCAAATCATGTATCGAAACAAGTTAAGTGTTAAGATGGATTTTTTTTTTTATGGGCTATGGTAAAAATCCAAATTTTGGAGGTAAAAATCTAAACTTTACTATGGCTTTTTAGTGTTTTCCATTGGTTTTTGGATGGATTTTTGATTGGTTATGGTATAGACCTTGCCAAGGAGTAAGGAAAAGATCAAAAAGATTGGGAGAGTTTGGGTAAAATTCTAAACTCAAGTCTTGAAAGTTTATGTTTTAATGCGTACATCAAGTGTTTGTAATAATGTTTATGGACTATAGCATGAAATAAGAACACTATGGCATAATTAATTAGTGTTCTTAGTATGTGAGGATGAGATTGGATGATAGAAAAGATAATCTTAAGCTTTAAAAGAAAAGGTATGAAAAATTATGTTAAAAATGCAAAGTTTAACTAGTTTTCAAGAAATGATGATTTTGATGGCCTTAGAGGCCAATTTATTTTCTAAATAAGGTTTGGGATTTGCCAACACAATGAAAGTAACAACTTTTGTAAAAAAGGTTTTGTAAAATTCCAAAAGGACTAAATTACAAAGATTTGTAGAAGTTCGAAAGATTTGAAAATCAGCCAACAATTCCACTATAACATTGAAATTTTAAGAAAGTTAAAATATAAAAGCTGTAAATCTCATCGAAACTATTAAAACATCATGGACAGTTTGTCAAAATTCTATACAATTGATGAGCTATAAATTTTACGAGATTTTAAGCACAAAATTTTGTAAAATGAAAAAACGTTATAAAAGTTTTGAATTCTACCAAGGAGCTTTTGTAGGTTTTACTCCTTGCAAAAAAATGAACTTCTTGGTATAAAGCAGTTGTTTTTTGTCCCGAGGTCAAAAATATCAAGATTTTTGTATTTCGAGCTAAAACCATAAAATTGAGTGAAACTAGGTTTTTAGTAAGAAATATTGGTTTCCTTCACTGTTGTCAGCAGTGAGTAACCACATGGTGCAAGTTTTTAAAGATTATGAGTTTTGTCAAGCAAAAAAAATGAAAGAAAAAATGCTAAGGGCGAAAATGTTAAGATTTTCGCATTATAAGTCAAAACTGATAAAATAGATTTTAACAAAAGGAAAACTATTGTTTTGTCTTCCATAATGTTATGAGAAGTAATGAAACCTAATTATTGTTTTAAGACAGGTTCTGAAAGTTTTCTAAGACCCGTCAATGGCAAAATGGTCATTTTTGTAAAACAATCATAACAGACCCCAAAACGCCCCTAAGTGGGAATTTTTTCATAATCTATAAGTATTGGAATGGTAAAGTTAAACAAGAGGTTTAATAAAGTTACAAGACTTATAAAAACTCGTTACGGGTAAAATCGTCATTTTAAAAGAAACAGCTAAAACAGAGTCGAACACTCTAAATTAGAAAAACGCTCTTAGATAGAAAATATTCCGTGTCATAATAAGTAACGAACAGTCGAGTAAGACGGGCAATCTAATTATGAAACGTTAAAGTTAAGTAACAAGAAAGGTAACCCGGTGGGTTACAATGTTAAGTGAAGGGAAGGGTAACCCAATGGGTTGCAAAAATAAGTAAAGGAAAAGGTAAACTGAGGTTTACAGAGTTAAGTAAAGTAAAGTAAACCAATGGAATACAAAGTAAAAGAAAATTAAACCAATAAGGTACAAGATAAATAAAAATGAATGAACAATTAATAATTAAGTTCTGTTCTCAATCGAGTAGATTGATAATATAAAAAGTTAACTAATAAGTCTGGTGTCATTTAAACATGACACAGAAGCCAACTAATAGAAGGAAAGGAAAATAAAATGAGAACGCTAAAGCGTTATCTAGGTAAGTTCAAACCTCACCGATAACATGAAATAAATGATTTTCAAATGCTTATATATATGTTTGCAAATGTGTTTGCAATTATTATAAAAGTTGTTTTTAAAGTATGTTTACATTTGTTATATAAAAAGTTTTAAAGTTTAAATCAAGATTTGTAATATACTTGTAACTATTATGTTTAAAGCATGATTGCAATTGATATGCATGAAGTTTAAAAGATCAAGTAAAGGTTTGCAATGTATTTGCAATTATTATGTTTAAAGCATGTTTGCATGTGATGCACAACATTTTAAAGAGTTCAAGTTATGATTTGCAAATGTATTTGCATATGATGTGTTAGCATTTGATATGCTTATTAAAGTTAATAAGAAGGCAAAATAAAGATGATAAGTAGTGTAGTACTAGCCTTTCAACCCAAGGGGAGTATCATGTTAAGTTATGCTACGGCCTCGGTGTTCGATGGTCATGTGTATTTGGTACGTACACTTGGGCTTATAGTTCAAAAAAGTTGAGAATGTTATTTAAAAGCTCATAAATGAATGATTATAAATGAGCATAAATGAAATCATGCATTTTGATTTTGCTTGTATTTCTGTTATGAAATATTTATATGTTATGTTACGAAAATAATGCGATTGAAACAAATAACAAAACACACACAAAGATTTACATGGAAACCTAAGACGGGAAAAAACCACAGATAAAAGAGAATAAAAATAAATAAACTTGAAAAAGATTACAAGATGGAGGCAATCAGGGAGGTTAAAACAATAATTCCGAAACCCTAACGCAATACGTCATATATATAGGCAAAAACAAAACCTTTTGGGCCCAAAACATAAACTAAACAGCCTAAAATACAAAAGTTCGTATCGCAGGGGCAGAGCTCCAGCACCCCCAGCGAGATAAGTAGTGGGCTACAGGATCTAGCCTATCGGCTCAATCCCTCCACTACCACTACAGATCTCATGAAAAATCTCACATTTTTCTTTCACTATAATTGTCGCACTACGAGCTTTTCGGGTCGAGCCAATCTGAATTTAAGTCACCATACTCTAACATGTTATGTTCATGAAAAACATTTTGAGAACTATTTTACGTTAAATGTTTATGAAAAAATTTTATGTTTACAATAAATGGTTTATACAGAAGGTTTTACGAAAAACGTTTAAGAAATGTTTTATAACAAACGATTATGTAAAAACGTTTTATGAGAAAGATTTTTATGATAAAAGTTTATCAAAAGACGTGAAGCATTATGAGAAAAGATACGAGATATACAAGTTATGTTAAAGTTAAATTTTATGTTTATGAAAAACTTTTATGTTTACAATAAACGGTTTGTACAGAAGGTTTTACGAAAAACATTTAAGAAATGTTTTATAACAAACGATTATGCTAAAACGTTTTATGAGAAAGATTTTTATGATAAAAGTTTATCAAAAGACGTGAAGCATTATGAGAAAAGATATGAGATATACAAGTTATGTTAAAGTTATAGCCTCGTTGCTCGATGGTCTCAAGTCTTCCACAAGTGAAGCATTATGTTAAATTAAAGTCATGATCTCATAATCAATGATGATGATATAAACACTTAAGCTGATATGTTCAAGTAAGATAAGAATGATGATAAAAAGTTTAAGTATGTTATGAATGATAATAAGAAGTTCATAATTGGATGTTCATAACGAGCATAAATGGAATCATGTATAATAACATTACTTGCATTCCTTTTTATGATATGCTTGTGAGTTATGTTTATGAAAAAAAATTTAAAAAATGTCTATGAACAACAATTATGAAAAATATTTGTTCATGAAGAAAGTTTTATAAGAAAAGTTTAAAATCAATGCTTTTTACGATAAATGTTTTTAATATTTTGTAAGATTATGTTTGAACTTACTGAGTAAAAGCTCATTGCAAGTTCATTTATGCTGTAGATAATCCTACGGGAGACTAGTATGAGTAGTTGAAGAGTTCAATGTCGCGGAGAGACAAATGCGATGGTTGGGAGTGGATACCACTACGACAGTTTTCTGTTGATCAAGAAAAAGCTTTCACTGGTTGAAAAATTGTTTTAAGAGTTTTAAGAAAGAATATGTTTAAAGAAATGTCTTATAAGAAAACAAGTTTGAAATGTTTTATCAAAAATATTTTTAAAGATTTACTTGTTAAAGATTTTAAATGACCACAAAGTTATATTTGAAACTCATGTTTCAATTTCTATTTCAACTTTCGTTGTAACAGTTTCAAATATGTTTTAAAGTATGTTACTAAAAAATAAATTTACTTAGTATTTCTCTTACCAGTAAATAGTATTAAAGTTAAAAAATTAATGTTCAGCAAACTAAATAACAACCCAAAAAACGGGTCGTTACACCCTGGATGCTCTCCAACTTCTTCCGATCAAGTATATGTTTGGATAATAGGATAGTAGGACATTGTTACCATAATAGAACTCCTCCGAAATAAGCAAATCAATAAAAATCGAAGTTACTTACCTCAAAAGAGGGTCTTAGAAGGAGCTAGGATTTCAGAAAGAGGCAAGACTAATTGGAGATGAAGACGAAGCTGACAGAAAAAAAATAATAAATTCTAGTAGAAACATAAAAAAAAGTAAAGACGTCTAAATACTCAAAAATGGATATGGCACAAACCCAGAACCACAACAACCTAAAACGTTAAAGTTCCTTTTTTTTTGTTTTTTTCTCGTGCAGGCAAGTTCAAACAAACACTGCCTCAACCTAAACCTATGCCCGACAAACTCTTTCCTAAAGCAACACGCAAAAACAAGAAGACAAACTACATAAAAGCCAAATACAAGCGAAAACATAGGACAAAGGGTATAAGTGGGAAAGAAAATTAAAAGAGGACCACCTGCTTAGAACATTTTTTATATATAACTATTTTTATTGTAGCATATTAAAATTTTATATTGTAGTAATTTTTTTAATATTATTATAATATGTGAGAATTTTATATTGTTTATAATTAAATTTATGGTAAAAATTATGATTCCCATTGTAAATGGTCTCAGACAGTCCTTACCCTATTTGTACGTCCCTTGGAGCAAAACGACAAGCCACACGAGCAATTCTCGTCGTACGGCAACTCTTCAACGTGTTTGCGCTTTTATGGCGTTATATTGGGTGATTGTTTAAATCAGAAACAGTATAAATTTTTTATTTATTACAATATAAAAACAAAAGACGCTACTGTATTTTTATACGTTACAATATAATACGATTCAAAATTTGAAGTTACTAATTTATTTATTTTATTTTCTCGGAATTACCCGGTTTGTTTCTTGAAATTGTCTCATTTATTTTCTTCATCAAGCCCTTCTTAAATTCCCGACCTTCAAACATTTTTTTCCCCTTAATCAAACGTGGTAAATCATCAATAAATCTCTTCAAAACTCTGAGTGATGAGAGGTTTACACGTGTCCCCGTGCAAATACCACCATGGCAATCGGTATTTTTCGGTCTATGCCACTCACTCCCACGGTCACAAGCATCTGCCCTTTGTTTAGATGCTCCAACCCAACAAACGTGTGGTTCCCGTTTTACATTCCTCTCTCTCTCAAACCCTTTAAGCCTCCTTTCTTTCGTTTTCTCTTAGATTGTTAGTAGTCACAAAACCCTCCATCTAAAGCAAATGATAGTATGTTTCCCAGGCCCTAACAATCACTAAAATCAAAAAAATCCCAAAAATCTGCGTTTTTGGTCTTCACTAAATAGTCCATACCCTCGAAATCAGTGAAATTTTCAATCTTTCCTTTTTGGGTTTTCTTTGTTTGTTCCCACCATGGCCTCCGCGATGCTCAACGGAGCTGAGAACCTCACTCTCTTCGGAGGACAAGTAACCCCAAAAGGGTTACGTTTCCGTGGCTCAGATTTCCACGGCAACAGGTATTTTCCCAAACTGGGTTTGGTTCCTAACAACAGAATAATATCAAAGTCTAGTAGTACTGGTAGAAATTCCAGTTCCAGTTTTGTGACCAAGTGCAGTCACTCGGCTTCTAGGCCTGCTTCACAGCCAAGGTTCATTCAGCACAAGAAAGAGGCTTTTTGGTTCTACAGGTTTCTTTCCATTGTGTATGACCACATCATAAACCCTGGCCATTGGACTGAGGACATGAGGGATGAGGCTCTTGAGCCGGCTGATCTAAATGACCGGAACATGATTGTGGTTGATGTTGGTGGGGGAACTGGGTTCACCACTTTGGGGATAGTTAAGCATGTGGATGCAAAAAATGTGACCATTCTTGATCAGTCACCTCACCAGCTTGCCAAGGCTAAGCAGAAGGAGCCCTTGAAGGATTGCAAGATCATTGAGGGTGATGCTGAAGACTTGCCTTTCCGTACTGATTATGCTGATAGATATGTATCTGCAGGAAGGTATTTTTCTTAGCTTTTTAATGCCTTTGAGGCATACTTTTTGGATGACATGACTTTCTGGAATTAAATTTGTAGCATAAATCTGGGGTTATTTTTTTAGAACTAAACGATAAAAGTATTTCAAAAATAACATTGGTTTTGATTATTTTCTTTTGTTCTTGTTGGATTCTAGCAAGCATCTCCAATGCAATGTTAAATTAATATGTCAATGCTAAATTTTGAAGTTTGAGTAGAAAAATCACTCTACATACAGATGCAGTGCTAGTTTTAGTGCTAAATTTTGACATACGGTTTTTTGTTGGTTGATGAGTTGATAGTTTTATTTGATAATTACAACAATGGCATTTTAATTATAGTACTTGCCAGTAATCACTATAGTGATTCTATATGTTTACTTCTTGTAATTACTAACACATTGAAGTTACCAAAAAAAAAAATAATAAATAAAACCAGTATTATCTTAAAATACCTTTTTGTATTAATGTTAATTAAACAAATATCAATGTGAAGTGTATTTATTGATAATAGACTATCTGGAAGTGTGTCTAATGGGGGTTTGTAAAATTGTATCCTCTCAGTATTGAGTATTGGCCAGACCCACAACGTGGCATCAAGGAAGCCTATAGGGTCCTGAAACTTGGAGGAAAGGCATGCGTAATTGGTCCTGTTTACCCAACATTCTGGCTATCTCGCTTCTTTGCCGATGTATGGATGCTCTTTCCGAAGGAGGAAGAGTACATTGAGTGGTTCCAAAAGGCAGGATTTAAGGATGTACAGCTGAAAAGGATTGGCCCAAAATGGTACCGCGGCGTTCGCCGCCATGGTTTAATTATGGGATGTTCAGTGACTGGTGTTAAACCTGCGTCCGGCGATTCTCCTCTGCAGGTAACTTCACTCTTTTCTTTGAATCCTTTCATAGAACTGCTTCACTTGTTTGTCGATGGCTGTGTTTGTGTAAACATACCATGGCAATGCTTGTGTTTGTGCTATTTTCATTCAATTTTGGGTTCTTTTAGATGCGTGACTGTAAACTTAAAACTCCCAAGAGTTTACAAACGTTCTTGATGGGAAAAAAAAGATGTGAATGAAAGATATCATTGAACTCAATTGGGTCCATGAATATGAGAAATAGTGAGAATTCTTGATCTCAACTTGAAAAATCCAGGATTTGAATTGATGTCTTCATTAGGATTAAGCGATCCTGAATTGCATGAGGGTTAAGATTTCATTTCTATTGGAATTTCGCTACTTACCATCCATGAGGATCCCCGCCAAGCATCCATGTCTGAATGTACGGTTTTCTCATGGGAGCTGATGCGCTTGTGCGCTTTGATTTTTTCTGAATCCGACGATCCCTCTTGATTAGAAGACTTTGGTACTACTATTACTGGACTTCAGTTATGTTTTTATGCTGATAATCGCAACATATAACCGCATGATAAAACATGTCATGCGGACACTGTCCTGTTTGTGTGCTTGCAAATTGCTTCTGGTGCAACATTTTTTTACATAATCATTTCATGTTCCTTCTATCATTTTCTTTTTCATTTTTTTTCTCAAGCCTAGTACTCTGTTCTGTCAGTATTAATAAAGTTTTATATCTTAGCAGCTTGGTCCCAAGGAAGAGGATGTATCAAAGCCTGTAAATCCATTTGTGTTCTTTCTGCGCTTCATTTTGGGTGCCATGGCAGCAACATACTATGTACTAGTGCCCATTTACATGTGGATAAAGGATCAAATTGTACCCAAGGGTCAACCAATCTGAGAACAAGTGATGGTGAGAGTCAGAGAGGCCTTCATCTCTTTTGTGATTTGCTAGACAATCTTCTTAGAACAATGTCATGTAAGCCGTAATTAATGAGTTTTTTTTGGACGAGTATCCTCACTTAAACACGTATTTCCCCTTTCTTCTTACTCCTTTTACATTTTAAGCTCTAGGATTTACAGTGCGGATGAGAAGCTGAATTGGCAATAGCCTTTGCCCCTCTTTGAATCCTGTTGGGATTTCCAAATCCATGTTTTTTTTTTTTTCAAGCACTACAACTATTTGTTTTTCAAGCACTACAACTAATAAAAAATGTATCCACTATAAGAAATGTACCGTCTATTAGTGTGTGATGACCGGCACTAGAGCTACGAGGGAGATCCAACTATAAAAAACGGAAAGAGTAACTGCCCAATTTTACTCGTACGATCATGAGTTCAAGGTCACTCTTGTTGATTGGACAAAACCTTCTATTAGAGCTATATCTAACCTTGGATAGGTGAAGCGAGGGAGAAAAGACATCTTTACTTTTGTGTGGTAATTACTAAAACATGCGTTGTAAGAGGATAGAGACCACGTTCATGTGAATGGAGGCACGCATTTTAGAATTGTTCTTATTTTTATCATGTCCTTATTTAATAATTGAAATATATAACGTCTCCATTCAATAAAGAATTTTCTTTCAACTTTTTTCTTTCTTTAATTGCAAGTGATCATTGATAATGGTAACGAGTCATACTAGGCAAAGCCAACAATCTTTTCTTCTAAAACTTTTCTTCACCGGAGAATTCCTATTTGTCATACCTTAGCGGCAGGACGGTTTATAGCAATAAAACTTCATCAAATTCCGTTAATTGGGCATTATTTTGAGTTGACAATTTAAAAACTGCATTTTGATATAAAAAATAAAAGGAGATGGTAAACCGAGTGCTTAACAAAGAACTCTTTTCAATTATCCACCAAAAAAATACTTCCTTCTCCATATCCGGGTCCTAGAGGAGCTAAAACTCCTTACACCAAAAAAGATTAAAAAAAAAAAAAAGTGTTTGCAGCCATACGGCGCTTCGGCCATCCGAAAACAAGTTCCTACCATGTCTTACTACATTTATCAGCGAAGGTTTCCAACCATTTCACAGAAATTGAAACCATCTAACAGCAATGCAATGTTTGCGTCTCGCGCTTTCTATCAGGCTGATCGGATCCAATTTGCAAACAACAAAATTGCCTCTTCACCACCAAGATGCCAGTGGAAACTACCTTGTATCAGGGCTCAGATCTCCATATGAAACCAGCCCCCTTTGTCCAGACGGGGAGCTTGACCTTGATTTGCTCGGGGATGCAGATGTTCCGTTCCGATGCCTTGCTGGTGTCACATCTGGAGATCTCGAGTTGGAGGGTCCTTTACTCCCGGACCTGGACCGTGACCTGGACCTCATGCTGTCCTTTTTTGGGGAGTGCTGATGATCAACTCGAGGACCCAGGCGGGATTTCAGTCCCTCGCTTACAGGTGGCCGCTTCTCTATAGGACTAGGGCTGTGAATAGGACTCCGGCTACGGCCATGGCTACGTTCCCTGTGGTGGCTACGATAATGTCCTGGACTACGAGAGAGGCTCCTACTTCTACTTCTTCGGTTCCTGTACCTACAAAAAAGGGTAATCTGGATTAATATTCCAATTTATGAAAGGTTGCAAAAGGATGCCAGCGATAAAATTACTAATAGAGACCAAAGAATAAGCATGCAGATGCAAAAACATCCACCAAATGCCCTGTTAGCCTTTTATGAAACAAACATTTACATCATTATTATCATTTCCTAATCCCATGTATATTTTCTATGTACTACCATGTCAAGAGTACAGACACTATCAAAGATAAATTACAACACACAAACCAACGAAGTGCACCATATTCTTTGAGACTTCTTGAGAGATAGAAACCTGGGAGGGCTCTGGCTTCTTGGTGGACTTTGGTTACGTCTATGTTGTGACCAGTCGGAAAAACGTCTGTAACTTGGATATCTTCAAACATAAAGAAAGATGAGCAAATATAGAATCATGTTATTAATCTGCGTTCAGTCACAGTAGCAAAATTACCTGTCACGGTTCCTTCCATGAAAATTGATTCCACCATAGCGGTAACCATGAGGCGAGCGATCTGGAGAAGGAGTACGATACCGACGTGCATAGGAATAGCGATCAGTGAAGCCACGCCCTTTCCTAACACGTTTCTGGGTGCCATTTGGAGAAGGGCTTCTTGACAAGCCCTGACTACGGTTGGGGGCAGGAGGTTCAGGGGCCTTGCAAATGGGACTGCGCAAGGGACTCCTTGATGACCGTCCTCTATTTTGCTCACCAGAGTTCCTACCAGGACTAGGACGGGGGATTCGTTTAGGACTTCTGCTAGGACTGCTCCTAGGGCCATGTCTCGACCTTTTGGGAGTTGGACTTCTGCAAATCAAATACACAACTAAGATTTTAACTTACTCATGACAACTCGACAAGTATAAACATAGTCCAACAGACCCAACAATAATTAGTCAGAAATACATAAGTTCGAGGAACAAGCCAATGGAAAAGACCTTGAATTGTTTGAGTCATCTGAGTATGAATGCCGATTACGGCTTTTAGTTTCTGCATCGTGTCCATCGTCTAAAAGTTCATTCTTTGGAGATAATTCACCTTCTTCCTGGGATGAGTTCTCCAGAGCTGTCTTCATTTCATAACTCTTACTTTGTTTTCCGACAGTTTCCCGTGCTCCAGTGGGGGATTCCTTTTCCACGTCTGCAAAAGCAAATCAACCATTACTAAGTTGTAAATGGAAGAAAAGATACGAATAAATTCATCAAATGTGCATGTTGTCTTAATGAGGGAAAAAACCAAACAATGGAGGTCAAACTTTACAATAATTGAAAAAATAACATACCCCGAGTCCTGGTTGGTTTCTTTTCAGCATCCTTTAAGTCCTTCACTTTAGGTAAGGAGACACGGCAATCAATTTTATCATTGTCAGAGCCACTTCTGCCACTGGAACTCTTACTTGCTGTGTCACTGGAGCTCACTGATCTACTAGACAAACAAGGTCACGGTCAACATTAAAGGGAAGAAAGCATGTTACAATGAAAGAAAGACTGCGCTTAAAATGACTATAAGCCAGACCGTTTGGACTTGTGCCTTGGACGTTTTTCATGTCGCCCTCTCTTCCTCTCCCTTTGTCTATCCCTTCTTTTCCTCCCACGTTGATATTTATCTCTTTTTGTGGATTTTTTCCTTGTATGCCTTCCATCACTAGAACTTGAGTCAGACAATGAAGAATCTGAGTCGGATGCTGAATCTGATTCTGATTCTGAATCAGAATCTGAATAAGAGGATTCAGATTCTGAATCAGAGCTGTATGAATCTGATGAAGAGTAATTTCTTCTTCTTTTCCTCTTCTTGTCCTTCAAGGATTTCTTTTTTCTTCCTCTGACACCCTTATCAGAACTATCGTCAGAGGCTGGTGCCTTCCCCGATTTTTTCTTTTTACCTAAAAAAAGAATAAAAGAATCTCATACTGCACACACAATCTGCTGCTTAAAAATGAAGCAATTGGACCAGATATCTAGCAGTAGTAACAAATGCTCTTTCATTACCTTTCTCTTTCTCAACTGCATTTTCAATTTTGCTTGCAGAAGTTTCACCACAATCTACAATCTTCACAATTCCAGAAGGTTTCCCGTCAGCTGTTCCCTCCTGCTCAATTTTCTGAACAACATTCATCCCCTTCACAACTTTCCCAAAAACAACATGTTTCCTGCCAAATTAGATTGATAGAACAGAATTAAAATAACAACAACAACAACAACAACAACAATAATAAATCATTCAATTGTTAAAATTCAAAACATTTAGAAGTCAATAAATGATATAACCAGTTACCCAATCAAGTATCAAGGATCCTTCAAGGTAAATAGTCAAAAATGGATGGGGAGTTTTATTATCAAGGAGAAAAGTAAAGGTTAATATAAAGAAAAAAAACTTTAAGACTAAGCAATGTTACAATACCCATCAAGATGAGGTTGCCGCCTAAAGGTTATAAAAAACTGCGACCCATTTGTGTTTGGACCACTATTTGCCATAGAGAGAAGACCAGGTCCATCGTGTCCCAGTTTAAAACTCTCATCTGCAAATCATACAAAAACTTACATGACTAACGAACAACGTTTATTAAGCATGCAAGTGCTTAAACACAGGAAATTACCTGCAAACTTCCCTCCATAAATACTTTCTCCACCAGTGCCTGCAAACCAATTGAAGGTTTTCCTTACAAGTCTGGGCATGACTATAGAAGTCAAACAAGAATCTGCATTTGTAGGAAGGCTAAAGTATAGAAATAGATGCCATACCATTTCCCTTCAAAAAATCGCCTCCCTGTACAGAAAAAGGAAAAAAAATGGGCAAAAGCTTTAGATATGTGTGCTTGTTTCCATATGAAGTTTCTCAAATACACGTTCTATAAATGCGTCTTGGATGATGCAAATGTAGGTAAAGTGATGGGATCAACGTACTTGGGCCATGAATCCTTTAATTATTCGATGAAAATGTGAACCCTTGTAGTGAAGGGCTTTCTCAGTGGTCTTTCCAATGCCCTTCTCACCTATAGCCAGAGACGGATCAATTTAGCTCATTCTTTGGCATAAATACCACATTTTTCAACAGCTGTTCAGCACTAGTAAGGTCAGGTTAGGCATTAGAACATTAGGACACTGATATCTCCAGAAAAATGAAAAGACCCTAATACCTTCAGGTCTTTAATTAACATAAATGATTAAAGAAATTAAAAGAAAAAGGGCAAGTTATCATCTAATTCATTCTGCCCCAGTTTTTTTGATACAATTCATTCTGCTTTTGTTGAGTAAATTAAGTTAACACCACCTGCCAGCGCAACCACTCTTACAATAATTATAAATAAATAAATAAAGATAATGCATGATCATTGAAAAATGCTGAAATACCCGTGCAAAGTGCCCGGAAATTTTCTGCTGTCCTGGGAACCACATCAGCATAAAGCTGCACATTTCAAAAGGAAAAACACTTTATCTGCATCCTCGGTGTAAAATGCAAGCTTAAAGTATCATTCTACAAAATGACAGGATCCCAAAGGCTCAAATAAACTAGAGAAGACACTTGTTTGTATTTCACCTCGATAACGATTCTTTCTGTGGGACCTCCATTGATTGAAACATCCAGGAATACATACGGGTTTTTCTTCTTGCTCATAGCTACTTCCTTCAAAATCGTCAGGAAAAGAAGAGGAAAAAAAAAAAACATAAGCACGTCATTCTGTCTACTGCAAATCACAAAACTACAAGGCGAAGTAGTAATTCTACAAATTGTTTTCTTTGGAAGGGAAAATGAAGATTAAAAAAAAGAGCTGATTAAATGCTTTGGTTCGCTATCTATCTGAAATCTAAAACCCATTACAAATAAACCTAAACATAAATTAGACCAAAATGAATGACAAAGCCACAAAATCTGCTAACCAAAATCAAGTTTATAATTGTAGCTACCACCAAATGCTACAGAGTAAGAAACTTTCTCCTTAACAACAACAAAATATTTTTTGGGGGGGCAAACCAAAAATTCCATTTGTTTCTAGTTTCTTATTCTCTTATTTTCTTTTGAATGGAATTGTTTCTAATTTCACAACCTCATTGGAAGCAAATTTTTGGCTCTCAAATTGGAGTTTCTTCAAAATTCTTAATCCTTTTCAAAACACACACACACAAAATTTAACTCACAACTCGTTCCAATGGACTAAAACGTCAATCCAACAAACTGCCTAAGTTAAAATCCTCATTGATGCCTTAAACCCTACCCCAATCGCATCGCCCATCGACCCAAGAAGTCTAATCTGAACAATATTTAGTGTCTCACGGAGTGATTGAGCACTTTTTACGTAATTTACCCCATTTCACAAAACCCTAAACCCTTGTTTCAAGCTCGATATCCAACCCCACACAATCATAAACCCTAACTTCTCGCTCGACCAGATTATCGGGTCGAGAAAATAAATTCCTACCAACGACATCAATTTCATTAAAGTTACAGAGAGAAGAGAAAATACCGAGGGTTGGAGAAAGAGACTGAGATTGAAATTCGCAGAAATGGAAGGAGATAAAAAGGAACGAATTTTGAAACTAGATGGGAAGCAGAGGTGCACCTTGGTTGAGAGTGTCACGAACAGAGTGAACTCGGATCAGAACTCGGAGAAGGAAATACTGGCAGCGAACCGCAACGGCAAACCATGAAAAACAAGGCTTGCGGCTCGCCGTCGCTGCTTCAATTTTAAAATTAGGATTATTGTTATATGTGCCCCTCGCCTTTACAAACATTATTGTTTTGCCCGCTAAAGTTTAAAAGTTCTCACTTTGTTCCCTGTTAAAGGTTATTTATGGATTGTTTTCAAGAATAAGCTTAAAACAAGATATTAAATTAGACCAACTTCTATCTTTTCTCCCCATTTTTAACCAAAATTCTAATATAGAGAAGTTGAGTGAGACTCGTTGAAAATTTAAAGGAAGGGGCTAGGTTTTTAAAATTTAAGAAACACAATAAAAAATGACCTTTTTTAAGTAGAAAATAACCTTAAAATTTAGCGACATAAGTACAAATGATCCTTAAAATTATATTTGGGTTTTTGATATGGGAAATCTGTTGCAATTACCATGCTATTGTCTACACAAATATATCATATGTATTTTTAAAATTTCCACTTAAATTTTTAGAACTTTTAAAGTTGTGAAATACCTCTTGAGTGTAAAAACATTTATCACAATTTTAGAGGAATTTTGCAAAAAATAAAATTAAGAAAAAAGATAAAAATATTGATTTTGGTAAGATTGTTTTAATTTTTTCACAGAATAAAAAAAATGCCAGAAAAATATTAAAAAAACCATCATGAAAATTTGGGAAAAAAATAACAATGGTCAATGTATTTTTTCCATTTTTCTTTTTATCAAATTCAGGGGTAGCTAAAATATATAATAGATTTTGATCGCCTAGCATGCTTATATAATTTGTGGTTTAGCATTGCCATGATATCAATATTACTTGATTATGTTCGAGTTTTATAGGGCTTTAGTTTGTAGACTAGCGTCTTATGACATCAATATCAATTTTTGAATGTTATGGGACTTTCTTATTACTAGGATTACCATCAAATTTGTATATTTTTCTTTTTATGTGAAACAATACAAATACGTATTGTACTTCATTTGGCGCTCACATCGTTTTATAGTGTTGTCGTTTTCTCCTATTGTCGTTTCCGTTTGGATGTCGTGCGTTTTGTGACGTGAATCTGATTTCTCACATTCGTTTGTTGTTTCCAGATGTTTATTATTGCCGCTGCGCCCCTTGTACGCTTTGTCTTTCTTTTGCCTTCGGTTTTTTTTTTTTTTTTGACATTTTTTTTTTATGTTTCAGTGTATTTTTGTTTTGTTTAAGTTATTTTATGTCCTCAATTCTTTTTGGGAATTTAGTACGGGTGATTTAAATTCTTCATTTTGTAATAAAAATGAGTGTAAATTTACCGTTAAGTTGCACATATAACCACTTAAAAAAACTTTTTAGTGCCTTTTTTGGTTAATTTTTTCACTCGGACGTCGTTTTTAATAATATTGCTTTCGTCGATTTTTTTTTCTCTTTATTGTCGTAGAAACGTAGTTGTCCTATTGTAATTTATGTCTGCGTCAATGTTAGATGCTTTCAGTTGGATGTCGTTGACGTCATTATTGATTCAAACATTGGTTGACATATTTATTTATTAAAATTATTTTTATTGTAGTTTATGAAAACTTTATATTGTAGTAATTTTTTTGTTTTACTGTAACATATAAAAATTTTATACTAAAATAATAGTTCGGATCGTCCATTTTCAATTAGGCTACAAGGTGATGTTCTTTTCTACCAACTCTTCCTTCTACTTCCCCTGCCTCATTCTGTTTGCTGTGGCCCCCAACGAGACCAGCATCACAGCGCTGATTACGGCCTCCGTTGGATGGCCACAAAACACGACCATTTCTGATGTCTCTTCCCTCTGCCTCATGCTCTTATGTTCGTGTAGGACATGCTGGCAAGCATTGTCTTATAGTGACTCCATTACTGAGCTAAAAATTTAAATCCCCTAAAAAATAATCAAGAACCGTTCTAAATTAGGACCTTTTTTTTGGGTTTTGTTACTACTTGCTTCCCCTTCTTCTCCCAAGTGGGACACGTCCGGATGACAATCATTTAAATAAGGACTTGACAACAAAAAGCAAGCTGCAAAGGAGTATGCTTAAAGTTTTTCTTTTATGTTGGTTAAAAAAAAAAAAAAACTTTCATCCTCCAATCATATGTATTGAGACTGTTTTAAAAAATAGTTGAAACTATCAATTAAAACTATAAACAGTGTAAAATTTTTATACATTGAAACATAAAACTCTTATATGCTACCGTTATCAAATCAAACTGTTGTTTCAACTATTTTTTTCAAATGACATATTCACCTTACATGTGTTCCAATAAAAAATGCTAGTTTTTGTTGCTCCTTTTTGCCCGTTTCACTCATTAATTTTTATGTATATTAAAAAAGGTCAAAAAAAGTGTAAAACTCCAATAATATGACGCTAATTTGTCTGTGGGAAAATGGAAAAGGGAAATGGGAAAAGTCTTAACAATGTTTGACAAGGCATAGCGTCAAATAAAAGACTAGAAAATGAAAGGAATACTAAAGTAAAGTGCTATTCTTTAACTAAACTAGAAAACAAACGCCTTTCCAAACGAGAAAATATGATGTTCTTCCTAGTAAGCAAAATGGCCCTGATTGATATATGGTATGTTGAGGTATTGTCTTACATCTTTTGGCTGAGAAAAAGTAGAGGAAATGTTCATAAGAAAGAAAATTCTTTACTTCAACAAAAAATATATATATATACAAAGACATTTATCTTTGAAAATGTTTTGAAAAATAAACAGATGGAGTGTTTCACGACGGAACTCCACTGACACAAATGCAGAGGAAAAAAATTTCTACAAATTAAGGCAAAGAAAACCAAAAGTCATTACCCGGTTGACTTTTGAACAAGAAAAAACCAAAAGGTTTGAAAGTTTCCAACATTCAACCATTGATTCAGTTCCCTCGTTTTCTAGAAAATGTCCTGCGTTTGAACGGGAAATTCTTAATGCCTAAGCGTGTTTGACTGGTCTCAAAGTGGCAACATTCAATCTCTTAAATTCGACGACGAAGTTCATGAAAATCCCACTTCGATTTCTTTCTTGATCATACTATTTTTCTCGTCTCTGTTTGTTTCCCCAGAAAAAAAAAAAAGTTTCTCACTTTCTTTCCTAGTTAGTATACTTCAAAGCATGGCAGAGACATTGACGGAAAATCAAATTGATGAATTCCGAGAAGCGTTTTCTCTTATCGACAAGGACTCGGACGGTAAGTTTTATATGTTGTAAGTCCTAACGAACAATTCTGATTAATTTTTCTATATTTCTTTTTTTTTTTTTGGTTTAATTGATGTGTACTTTTGCAGGGTTCATTACGATAGAGGAGCTAACATCGATTATACAATCAGTAGACGAACGTCCGACGAGAGAAGAAATTCGAGACATGATAAATGATGTTGATTCTGATGGGAATGGGACGATAGATTTTGACGAGTTTTTGAACATTATGGCTGGGAAGATGAAGGTCAATTTGCGTAATCCACGCTTATAGAAAATCATGATTAATTAGTTTATATTGATCTTATTTGCCTTGTTTTCTTAAAAAAAAAAAAAAAAAAATTGATATGTGATCTTACAGGAAAGTATAGCAGAGGAGCTTAAAGAAGCCTTCAAAATATTTGATAGGAATCAAGATGGATATATTTCCGCCGATGAGGTGATAGGAATTTTAAAGTTTTTCTTTCATCATTTTTTCCTCAATTTTCTTATGTTTTTTGATTGTTTAGTTACCATTATTCTAATACGACCAAAATCCATTTAAGTGTTAATGTTTCGTCTGGATTTTTTTTTTGTTCTTGTTGTTTTGGAAAAAAAAAGCTGAGAAAGGTTCCTTACAAGGGTGTTTAGCACGTCATAGTTTAAACCACTTTTTCAGTTATGAATAATATAAAGTTCTCACATCTTACATTAATTATAAAAAAACCATCACTACAATATAAAGCTGTCACATACTACAGTAAAAAAACAGTTTTAACTAACCGTTTTAATCAATATAAAAGTAAAAGTTTCCATCACACTTTAACCAGCGTGAAACTAATTAAAAGTTGATGATATATTTATCACTTTTTCAATCGTGGCCAAGCTATATTGATTGGATACTTTTTATCTTTTCGTGCAAATGCTTCTTAATTTTAAAGAATTATTACCAATCAGGCAGTTTTTTTTTTTTCTTAGTTTTTGTTTTCATTTTGTATTGTGTAGTTGAGACAAGTGATGATTAACTTGGGTGAAAGATTGACGGATGAAGAGGCTGAAAAGATGATTAAAGAAGCTGATTTGGACGGTGATGGTCAAGTCAGCTACGAGGAATTTGCAAGAATTATGATGCTAAGCTAATCTTATATGTATGTATGTATATGCGTGAGTGTGTGTGTGTGTATGAAAATGTTTTATAACACAGTGTTACTCATTTTTCTTTTGGTTTTTTTCATAAACGATCTTATACTTTTTCGTTTGCTAATAACTACACTTACATTTTTTTTGTATCTGTATGGTTACATATACCAATTCAAAAAAAAAAAAAAAAAGATAGCTTTTTCTTGTGTTATAGAATCCACTTTTTATTAGTGTATAGTATTTAACACCATCGGTGTCCTACAGCATTGTTTTGAAAGAAATAGTCATAATTTGCAAGTTGAGTCCCCATGTTTAAGTAAAACATTTAAGATTTTTAATTTTACAATTATTGGTAAAACGGTTGAATCGATAATTATAAGCATGCATTCTTGAGTGCTTGCAATACCAAACCAGAGGAAATTAAACGACAACAAGCTTTGGAAAATAAATGACAGGTTGCTTCTGTGCTGAAATGAAAACCAACTTTTTGGCCAAATACCTTCTTAAGAAAAAGGGTTAAATTATGTAACTTACAGATTAAATTAAGTTTTGACACCAAACGGCAAGTCATTTTAATCTTAGGCAACATCAAAATTGACATGAAAACACATCATGGTTTTAGAGTACGCAGTAAGCTTTAAAAACACAAACTACAAACGACAACAGACTCTTAACTAAAATGTCTTGTCGTATAGTCCTATATGAAAGACAAACGTTTCTCTTTTATACCGAAACGAGACACAAAATTTTGGGAAATTAACGACAAATCCCATGAGGGAAGGTACTGATGGAGTTATTTGGATTTTTCCCTCCACCCCGGCTACTCTTGTATTAAAACACACACCAAGGTAAAAAACAAAAAGGTTATTTTCGTCAATAGACCCAAAGGTATTTAACTGCCCGCTTGTTTCAGTTTTACACCTTGGTTAATAAATAGCTTATTTGCATACAAAATTTCTGGCGATTGTAAAGCTGAAATGACAATTTTATCCACGAATTTATTTCCTTACTTACTTATGAAGATCCATCTTAAAGGAGACGAAAAAAATCCAGTTATAAAACAGGTTAGGATTATGAATGAGTTAAAGGTGTAACCTGTGACAAGTTACAAGGTAGTGACGAGTTTAAAAGTCTTCAATCCTATTTTTAGTTTATCCATCCGTTTAATTATATTATATTTTCAAAATAAATATATTATATATAAAATGTTGTAATATATATAATTTTAAGTATAATTTATATTACATAAAATCTATACAAATTAAAAGAGTTACAAGGCGAGGACGAGTTTAAAGGCCCTCGACCCTATTCTCAGTTTATCCACCCATTTAATTATATTATATGTTTAAAATAAATATATTATATATAAAATGTTATCATATATAACTTTAAGTATATTTTATATTACATAATATATATACAGATTAAAAATACAATTTTCTTTTAATTTTAACCTGTAGTCTTATGTAGGTTTTATTTATTTGTTTGTTTGTATGTTTTATCACGGCCAAAAAACCCGACCCATACCCTAATAATTTGTGTGGGTTGATGGGATGAGGTAAGGCCTGTTTTTCTTTGCAAGGCAAGTTGACGAAAAGACTATCCCGTCCTAAATTCATCCTGTTGCCATCCTCGAACAAAACATAACTGTTTTAAAGGGGATAAATGATAAGGAAAAAAATATCTGAAAATTGTATACCAAAAAATTTAGATGGCATTTTTTGTAGATATATATATATTTTTTACTTTTTAAATTTTTTTCTTTTTGAAATAGCTTGCTTTTTTTAAGCTTGAAATTATTATGTGATTAGATTCTGTCAGAAAGTAGATAATTTACTAACTGAGGACTATATCATATAATTTAAAGTTTTAGAGATAAATATAGAACCATAAAAGTTGTAAAAGTTAATAATAAAGCCTGTTTTTACAGATGTTTAAACAATCTTTATGCTTTCATAAGAATTGGCTCTTGAAAAAAAGCTTTCACTCGACCACAAAATTTAGCTTCTAAAATTATGTAACAGTCTTTTTAATTTGTACTAGATTTTTAATAATACATCTTAAATTGTACTATAATAATACTTTATTTGCATGTTGATAAATTTTAACCCATTTAATCTTTTTAAAAAATATAATTTTTAACATTTACTAAAAAGTCACACAACTGTTGTTTTTATTATTCTATTTTTACCTGTCAAAAACAAAAGAAAAGGCAATGCCATGCTTTAGTTGGGATTTTTTGGCGGGAATCCTCACAGGCAGTGTATGTTAAAATCATTTTTTCTACAAATTTAATAGTTGAAAGAAAATAAAAATTTCCCATGTTAATATAAGCATGTAGCAAAAAGAAAAAGAGAGAGAAAACTGGGAGTGAAGAAAACTGTTTTACTAGGATTTCATATCAGCGAGGGTACTGCCACCCCTTTCCCTTGGAGTTCAACGTCTGGCACCGCCTTCAGGAGGCTGCTAGAACGCGGGTCTGCAAGAGGGGGAGGTTCTCTATATGTGTGTTTAAGATGGGGCTGAGAGAGGAGGTCAAGTGGAGCAAGAGGGGGTTGCCTAAACGCAAGTGAAGGGAAGGTCTGTTGCCAGCAGATTTCTATGCTGGCAAGGACTAGGAGGGGGGCAACCGTGGCTGGTTGAGGAGATGCCCAAAGCAGACACTGCTGGGAAGTGCTGTCTACGGATAGATTTGGATAGATTTAAAGGGGTGGCGGCAAGAAGAGAGGCTTGTCGTGGTGAAATGAGGGGCACAAATGGGGAGGACTTGGTTTCAGCCGGAGCTAGAGGCGACAGAGAGAGGCGGCTTGGAACAAACATTGATGGAGATCTCAGGCACAATCGGTTCTATTGCAAACAGATTTGGTATCGGGGTCAACTACGTTGGCATTTTTTTTTTGGGTTACCGGTTGTCGGAAGGAAAAAGGAAGGCGATGACAATGGCATCCACTTTGTCTGATTGTTTCCTCCATGATGTTAGTTTTGCTTGTGTTCTAGATCGGGTTTTGTTTTTGTTATTTTGTTCGGTCTGGAATAAAGGGGTGGTTTTCCCACCTCTTGAGAGTATGTTAATTCCGTTTGACATGTTTCGAGACAGTTTTTATGTTCCTCCAAAGCCGGTTGTAGTTAGCCTCAATGCTAGAGAATATAGCCTCCAAAGCTATTAATAGTTCCTTCAATTGTAGGAGGGGTTGTTGATAGCGTTAGTGCTATGGTTTATGTCAACGAGAGTTTTACCCATACCCGCTCTCAATCTACCAAGGTATTTTCCCAAATGGGTCGCGGATATACGTCCGTTATTTTGAGCGATATTGAAAATTATGAATAGATTCGATTTCAAACGAGAGATATGTCTCTTGTACGTTGGGTCTTTCAGCCATGCTGGTTGCTTGTAAAACCGTTTGAAGTTGTGTGTAACGAAATCCCCGTTAAAAATATATATATAGGCATACGGCCATAGGTGAAAATAAGTTTAATGTTGTTTGACTTAAAAGCACCACTTTTTTATCCATTTTTTTGTTTAGAATCCCCAACTTTTTTATCCATTTTGTTAGTTTTGACTGAAAATTTATCATGTCGTTATCTGTAACCACTTTACTCTGTCCGATGGCGCCAATTCCCAAATGAAATACACAAAAACGCGATTTGCCCAGCCAGCGTCACTTCCCCAGATCAGAAAAGCGAAACCCATTTCACTTTCGGAAATTCCACCCTCATTTTCACTTCAACACAAAAATCTCCAAAAATTTTGCTTAGCTTCTACGTAAAACCCATAACTCCCGACCATGGAACCACCCTCGCCACCTCCACAAGATCTCGAGGAGTACTCGGCGTCCTCCACGACCATCGCCTTCGACTGGCCGGTTCCCTTGCTCCGCACCGAAGCGGGCGACGACCCTTCTGCTGGCCCGTACGTCCTTGCGTTCCGAGACGCCAGGGCTTGGCGAAACGCGTACCGAGCCTGCGAGTCCAAGATCGCTGCGCAGTGCGAGGCTGGGGTGAGGATCGGGTGCGCGATGACGGCGTCGAGCAAGTGCAAGCCGCCGTGGTTGCGGTCGCTGGGAGGTTTTAGAGTTTCGGATTTGAGGGGGGGGGGGGGGTGTTCGACTAACGGGAGATGGAGGGCTGTTTGGCGTCGGCCAGGGAGAAGTGCGGTGGCTTCGCGAAGGAGAGGTGCTTGAAGTCGTTTAGGGACGCCAGGATCGCGGCTTGGGTTGGGGATTTGAGTCCGAAGCACGCTGAGAAGTTGGCTTGTTGGACGACAATGGCGGATAGAGGTTTGTGGATCGATTTGGTTGGATGTAATCGTTTGGTCTGCTTGGGATTGTCCGATAGAGAGTTCAGAGCGACGAATTATAGGGCGAGTGAATTGCTTGGCTCTATTACTGATGTTGATTCTATTTTGGGTGGAGCTAGCGAAGTTGCGAGGTTGTAATCACTGGAGCTTTTGGAATCTGTGCAATGACAATCTGCATTTGGAATTGGTTCTTCTTTTGGTATCCTTTGAAAGAGGTATGTGCAAATTCAATTTTTACTTTGCAATTAATCATGTGGAAGCAATAGGGAAGACGCTAAGAACATTGATTTGACATGTTGATGATTATGATGATTATGATGATTTTACTAGTTTCGTATGAATTTCCATTAAATAGGTTTTGTACGTTCACAGCATTCTTTTAGCATTGCGAATGATGAAAAGTGAAAACCCATTGATTAGATAGAGGATTAGTTTCAACACATTAACGTGCATTTGCGATTAAAACGACTTCGGTATTATAATCGCGTTTAACTTGCATCATTCATTACCCTGCTGTTGTTTGAGAGTGTCCAAGTGCTTTATGCTTTTGTTTGTCCAATGTTTTGCTTTTATATGTTGTGTCTTTTATTTCCTTGTCCTGTGCTTGACAATCACATCGAGCTCTTTTCTTTGCATGAGCCTCGTACATGATAAGGAAAAAATTTATACTGGCATCCTGCTTTTACTCTGTCTCTCTTTCCGAATACATATGGCTGATTGTATGGGCTGATGAACGGAAGTAGGGTGGATGAACCAGGACACGGACTTACCGTCCTTGTATTTTCTATTGTTTCATTCACTGTTCACTAGAATTTTTATCTGTTCCAAATTTAAAAGACTGTTATTTTTACTAACTGAATAAGTGATGATGTTCGTCCTTACTCTAACTGTGCTGGAGTCTCTTTTATCCATTGTGCAAGGAATGTTTAGTACCTATCAATAATCAATACCATATTCTAACCGCCAAATTTTGTCTACTATATGTAGCTATTCTTCGGCGGCAGTTGTGTGCTTGATTCACAGTAATAATGTTGCCACCTCTGATTCTTCTCTACTCTTTGCTCTTTTAAACGCAATTATCATCGATTTTGTTCTAAATGACAAAAAGCGACCTATCTGATTTTTTTGTGCCCGTTCGATGGTAGAAGTGGGGTTCTTCCACTTGTTGTACTTCTACTATTTCTGGTAACCTTTCAAAATGGATTTGTTTTCTAGGAACAGAAAGTGTCAAATCGGACTGTTTACTAGATATAGAATAGGTTAAGGATATGGTAATACACAATCTCTGTTTGAGGAGGATTTGTTATGTACATAGTTACATTGCTGTAGAAAAATTCATCTAGATTCCATTTATCTGTTTAATTTATACATAATTTGTTTTGCTGTAATAACACATTCCATGTAAAGAGACACTAGTTATTTCCAGTTCTATGGTTAAAGAAGGTTATTTCAAAGAACAACCTGTGCTCAGGACATGGTCTGATGGAAGGAGTTTCCTAACACAACTCTGTCATAATGATTTTTATCTTAACATTCATATCTGTTTATCTGTTTATTTATTTGTGTAGAATTCTATTTGTAGAAAGTGATGTTGATCGGTATACCGATGGGAATATGGTTTCCTGTGAAATTATCTATGTACATAAAGGATATAGGATTTGTTTTATTCTATTTTATTTCTTTGTGAAGCTATTAAAATTACTTGATTGGATAAAAGAATTCTAGATGGATGACATCAGGATTTGCTGCTCGACATTGATTTGAAGGGCATGTACTAGTATCTTGGATAGTTGAGATTTAAGATAGACTTCTTACTGGACTTTGGTGTGCTCTATACTTTTTTGGTCGAGTCGAACCTGTAAAGCGGCTGTCTTCCACTCAAATTTGCATGAGCAAGTTGGATCAGCTGGTAGTGCCGGGGACCTTGGTTGAGTTTTAGCATAAGTGTTTGATATATATATATATATATATACACACACACACGCTCACACACATACACACATATGTTTTTTGATACAATGCTAGGTTTTGAACTTGAGATCTCCCCTTTAACCCACCCACCAATTGGGCTAGCAACAATTGGCAAGTGCTTGGTTTATTCTGTTCCTAAATGTTGATGGTAGAAGATCATTGTAGGTTGTACAATTCATCTATCATGCGAAATCACCCGAGGATAGGAAATTTAGAACGGATGGTGTTCAATGAATCCTATCTTTTCGCCCTGCATACCTGGAATGCATCCATCTAAAAGTTATGTAACCCGATGAACAGGGTTACGCAATATGACCAAACGTAGCAACCCTCTGCACATAGTTTTGCATGGGCCGAATGAACTCAACTCAATTTAAGGGCTTAGTGAAACCTGATAGAAAGCCCAATTTATTTGTCTAAGGAATCTCTAATAGCTAGTCAATTCCCTGTACCATTTAACAATACCAAAAACATGTAGCTCGTCCTCATTCAATTTCCTCGCAACAACATCTTTCGATTTATTTAGAACGAGTATTTACCGATTTACCGACCTTGTATTTTCTCTTTTTATGGTCCTCATTCATTTGAAGATAATGCAAGCTTTAGGTTTTTTAGAAGTACATGGCTCTTAATCCAGGACTAGCAGATGGTTAGGTGGCTAGAGGGTTAGGTCGGTAGTTAGTAACGTGTTAATGAACACATAATCGAAAAACGTGTATCATTCAATAATCGTCTTTGGTCATCAATCGTGTTTTTGAAGGTTGGATTGTCTTTTAGCAATCAATTGCTTTTTTGGATGAAAGTGCTGTTTATCAAATAATATAACCACATTAGCGGCATTCAAAGTGGGACCGAGTTATTCTACTTTTATCCATGTGGTCGTTCAATTTTACTTTGACACATGCATAACCAGTGATGATGAATAGCGATGTTCTTTTTGGGTTGGCTGTTTATTGATTATACTTGCCAGGGCTTTGCCATACTCGACACCTGCCCGTTACTAAGTAATTAAGTTACGAGTAGTTTCAGCCTAGTCTTTTGCTAACCACTGTATCTGCGTTTGTTGAAAATCCGTTGGCTCTGATCATTGCGGAAACGGCTATTTCTACTGGAATCTCTGAGGTGCTGTGTGTGGAAAAGCTCCTCACCCAGAATCAATTGGTCGTCTTGTAGACTTATGCGCAGAAATAATCCCAATGCGCGCCAATAATTCCAATAATCCCCTTGAGTGGAGGTTGGGTCTTTATTTATGTTCAATAGCTGCCTCTTACGCACGTATAAGCCTTGAAATTTCTGCCAATTTGCCAAACACAAACGGTTGATTTTTAAAATGGGCGTTGTCCCGTGGGGAAAAAAAAATTCACACTTGGACGGGTCGCGTACGGTGCCGTCATCAATCTCGTGGTCAACACGTCTCGAACGCGGTTTTGCTATTCGTTATCCAGTTAGACTGAACATGTGAAGTTGCTAGGAAATTTCCTTGACGGGCCGAAGACGTCTTTAATTATTAACATAGGTTGGGTCAACGTCGTGTTATGACGAGGTTATTGCTTGTGTTCTTTTCGTCTGATATAAGTTCTTTGTTTTTTGTGTTTTTTTATTACGATTTGGATCAAAGTTCGTTTAGTGTGCAAGTTTAGGTTGGTTTGATTTAGAATTGTACTATTTAAATTTTAGGTTTAAAATGTATGGTTTGATGTTGGTTTTAAATTGATATTTAGAATATAATAGTTTAAAACTAGAATAATTGTTTAAAACAAGAATCGGTGTTTAGAAAACTATAGTTTATGAAGGAAAACGAAAATGAGAATGGTTTTACGATAAAAAATGAGTCAAAATTGCTTAAACTTGAGGGGACTAAAGTTTAAATTTGGGTTGTTTAGACCGGTTTAAAACCGTTTTTATGGTTTAAAATTATCTCAATTATTATTCCATCAAATGTCAATTTAAACTGTCTTTATGGTTTAAAACTTATATACTAAACGGTACATAAAACTTTTTGGTTTAAATCAGGTTCTAAATGATACATGCTGTGGTTGCCGACATCAATCCCACACCTAGACTTTTATTTTATTTTATTTTTACTTGCTTGGAAATTGTTATCCATAGAAACGGGAAAACTGGCCAATCAAGTTGCTGCTACTGGAATTGGACCACAACGAGGATCAACATTTTCAGCGACTTGCAAATACGACGTGGGTGTCTAGATTATCGATCGGCAATGTCTCTCTCTTTATATATATATATATATATATATATATATATATATATATGTATACAAGCATCCTATGCCCTCACTCCTACTTTACAAATAAACCAATTTTACACTTTAAGCATAACCTTTTACCCTCCTCTCCCCAACGCAATTTCCTTGTGGTTTTTTCTTTTTCTTTTTCAAATAAGTTGTTGATTAACGTTGGTCTTACAATACGGCTCACGCACGCTGATTATTCGGTGCCAAGCTATTCGGTGATTTTTTTAATAGTCAATAGATAATTTCCTATGCTATTCGGTGCTATAAGATAATATATTTATTGAAAAAGATTGCTTTGAGAATCTATAGTAAAAAAGGACAGGAAATTTCAGACTATAGTTCGTCTAGCCTACCCAAGTGGAAATCAGCATAGTAATCTAACAGCGACTCGGGGCAGCCCCTTCCTTGGTTTCACTCAGAATGGCCCATAATAGTCGACGCCTTTGAGAGTTGGCCGCCTTAGTATTCCACCCAAAATGTCTATTTTTCTGCCGGCCATAAAGGGCAAAAAAAGGAGGATTCTGTTTATTGTGTAGACTTGCTTTACGTCCAAAGTATTTGTGTCCACGTACGGCTTGGTCGGCATTTTTTACTAAAATCATAAGCAAGAGGTGTACTGGTAACCTTTTAGATATATATATGTGTGTATATATATATATATATATATTAATGTTGCTATCCTCAAATATTTGATGTTGTCCTAGGAATTGAAAAAAAAAAGAGAGACCAATTGCAAGTTCATGCGAGAAAAGTCGAAATGTTCGTTGTAGTTATGGTAACAAGTTGGAACGTTCTGATCAGCGCCAAGGACATTTAGATTAAGCTAAAGACCGAATTCACGCGCCATATTTTCTACATTTCCTTGTCAACTAATAAAAAAGTGAGAAACAAGTTTTAGCACATTTTATCACATAAAGAAACCTCTTTCAAATCCGTGAATCAGAACAAGTTTTAGAACATTCAAATTTTCATAAGGCGGGCATAAAGCTTTTTCACTGGACCCCAAAATTGGAGCGTAACAAGTTTCAACATTTCAAACAATTCTGTATAAGATAAGGAATGTGTATCCGGTTCTTTGTCATGTGGCTGTTAAACTGCCGTGGCCGAAAATTTCTATTGCTTGTGTTTCTGATTAAATCCCATAACCAAATTCGAAGATCCTATTTATTACAGTGTTCCCAAAACTTTTGACCAAATAGAGAGAGAGAGAGAGAGAGAGAGCAACTTGCCAACGAATACTGTTGCCATCACCGTCTCTGCTTTTCTATAAAAAGAACAGGTTCCATGAAGCTGAATGAAAGTCTTTCTTTGTAATTGCTTTCCTCTTTGTTTTCTATTTTTCTTTTGAAAAAAAACAAAACAAAACAAAGTTAAGAAGCATGTCTACCATAGACCATCATTCAGGTATCGAGTATGCCAATTATATCATTGAAATCACTAAGGCTCAGATGCGATGGCGCATGGCCTTTAGAGCCCTCCATTTTGTCCGAATCATGCTCTCGCTTCCCAAACAAATAATCCTATCCAAAACAGACAAATGCAATAGCTATTCCAAGACTTTGCTCTCCCACTCTAGCCCCCTCATAGAAGTGGAAACAAGCAGTTCTAGTTCACATTCACAACAATATGAACACAATAAACTTTCTAGTGAGGAGGATATATTCGTTCCCCAAGTTGACCACCATATCCTCATGGAAATGGTTAAGGGAAAAGACTTGGTATCCCTCCGCAACCTGGGCAGTGTTGGAGGAATTGCTAAATCTCTTGGGACCGACCCCGAGAAAGGAATCACAGACGCCAACCAAGCCGTCAACAAAAGGCGGGAGATGTTCGGCTCAAATACATATCACAAGCCTCCTCCTAAAGGCTTCTTTTACTTTGTGGTGGATGCTCTGAAGGACACCACAATTCTGATCCTACTAGTCTGCGCTGCTCTCTCCCTCGGGTTTGGAATCAAGGAGCACGGCGCAGAGGAAGGTTGGTATGAAGGCGGCAGCATCTTTATTGCTGTGCTTCTGGTCATCATTGGCTCGGCTCTCAGCAACTTCAGACAAGAGTCTCAGTTCGATAAGCTGTCGAAAATAGGCGACAACATCAAAATCGACGTCGTAAGAAGCGGAAGGAGGCAAGAGATCTCCATCTTTGACATCGTGGTTGGCGACGTTGTGTTGCTCAACACAGGAGATCAAATTCCAGCTGATGGCCTATTCTTGAGCGGCCATTCTCTGCTCGTTGATGAGTCGAGCATGACCGGAGAAAGTGATCATATTGAGATTGATTCCAACACGCACCCTTTCTTGTTCTCAGGCTCAAAGGTTGCTGATGGATATGGAAAGATGTTGGTGACATCCGTGGGGATGAACACAGCGTGGGGGGAGATGATGAGCTCGATAACCCGGGACACGAATGAGAGGACGCCATTGCAAGCTCGCCTTGATAAGCTGACGTCTTCGATTGGGAAGGTAGGCCTTACGGTCGCTTTTCTAGTTCTTGTAGTCATGTTAGTTCGTTATTTCACGGGAAACACGGAGGACGACGATGGAAAAAGGGAGTACAATGGTAGTAAAACCAGTGTAGATGATATTTTAAACTCAGTGGTGAATATTGTCGCTGCCGCGGTGACCATCGTCGTGGTGGCGATACCAGAAGGATTGCCCTTGGCCGTGACGCTTACACTGGCCTATTCTATGAAGAGAATGATGGCTGACCATGCTATGGTCAGGAAACTATCTGCGTGCGAGACTATGGGCTCGGCAACTGTAATTTGTACGGATAAAACAGGGACCTTAACATTAAATCAGATGAAAGTTACTAAATTTTGGCTTGGTCAAGAACAAATAGATGAAGATTCTTCCAACGAAATCGCAACGAATGTTCGAGAAATGTTCTACGAAGGAGTTGGTTTGAACACTACTGGTAGTGTCTATAATCCTCATCTGTCCAATTCTGAACCTGAATTTTCTGGTAGTCCAACAGAGAAAGCTATACTTTCTTGGGCTGTTTTGAATTTAGGTATGGACATGGAGAAATTGAAGCTTAAATACAAGATTCTACATGTCGAAACGTTTAACTCGGAGAAGAAACGAAGCGGGGTTATGTTGAGAGAAAATGCTAACAACAAAATCTGTGTCCATTGGAAAGGAGCTGCTGAGATTTTAGTGGCAATGTGCTCGAGTTATTACGAAAGTAATGGGATTATAAAGTCTCTAGATGAAGAAGTAAGGAAAAGAATTGGGAAAATAATTGAAGGCATGGCAGCTAGCAGCCTTAGATGTATTGCCTTTGCACAATGCCAAGTTTCAGAAGAGGAAATGGAGTACAGTGACGAAGAAAAGACTCATAGAAGGCTCAAAGAAGAAGGCTTGGCCTTGCTTGGGATAGTTGGACTCAAAGACCCATGTCGACTGGGCGTCAAAAAGGCCGTGGAAGCTTGCAAATCTGCGGGGGTGGCCATAAAAATGATCACCGGAGACAACGTATTCACGGCCAAAGCTATAGCTGCAGAGTGTGGAATTCTGGAGTATGGAGATCAAGGCAGCAGCGACGGAGAAGACGGAGAAGTTGTCGAAGGCGTTGAGTTCAGAAACTACACGGAAGAAGAGAGAATGAAGAGGGTTGAGAAAATAAAAGTGATGGCAAGGTCATCACCTTTTGATAAGCTATTGATGGTGCAGTGCTTAAAACAAAAAGGACACGTGGTTGCGGTCACTGGAGACGGGACTAACGACGCGCCTGCACTGAAAGAAGCTGACGTAGGGCTCTCCATGGGGATACAAGGCACTGAGGTGGCGAAAGATAGCTCGGACATTGTCATCTTAGACGACAACTTCACCTCTGTGGCCACGGTCCTAAGGTGGGGAAGATGCGTCTACAACAACATACAGAAGTTCATCCAGTTTCAGCTGACCGTGAACGTTGCAGCGCTGGTGATTAACTTTGTTGCAGCAGTTTCTGCTGGGGAAGTCCCTCTGACCGCGGTTCAGCTTCTGTGGGTTAATCTTATCATGGACACATTAGGTGCACTAGCTCTGGCCACAGAAAGACCCAGTGATGAGCTAATGAAGAAGCCGCCCGTTGGTCGGACAGCGCCTTTAATAACGAATGTCATGTGGAGGAATCTATTAGCTCAGTCCATGTTCCAAATAGCAATACTCCTGATATTACAGTTCAATGGTGAGTCCATGTTTAATGTGACTGAGGAGGTAAACAACACCCTTATATTTAACGTTTTTGTGCTTTCCCAAGTCTTTAACGAGTTCAATGCTAGGAGTATGGAGAAAAAGAATGTGTTCAAAGGCATTCATAAGAACAGGCTTTTTATGGGAATTGTGGCGGCAACTCTTGTTTTTCAAGTAATTATGGTAGAGTTTCTGAAGAAGTTTGCAGACACTACAAACCTGAATTGGAAGCAGTGGTTGGGATGCATTGGCGTGGCATCTCTGACATGGCCGCTCGGTTGGTTTGTGAAGTCGATTCCTGTTTCGGAGGAGCCGCCTTTACTTGATTATTTAAAGAGGTCCGTTTTAAAACTTAGAAGGATTACCAAGATCTTTCATAGAACAGAAAATTCTACGTCAAGACTTGGACTAGGATGTGGGGAATGTTAGGCCCTGAACTATACATATAAATATGTGCAATTATATTAGCATTGGTCACTACTAGTTTGGGAACTTTACTAGTACTTTCTGCCAAAGTGTAAAAAAATTATAATGCTGTTGATGTTGAGCAAGATTTGGAATGAATTGTGGACCGAAATGATCAAAGTAAATGTTTTGTTGTTCGTATATCTGCATTCTGCAGAGAAGGATATTTTTCTGTTGGTAGGTTAACTTACCTTGATCTATGTATTTACTGTGGAGTCCTTCTAACTCTGCGGGAATTGGTTATTACAGATTTTGCACGTAGTTTCTTCTTTGATTCCTTCCATCTGTTTCTATTTCTCATGTTTTGTTTGTTTGTTTGTTTTTTTTTCCAATAAAATCATCGCTCGTTTTGGAAGTGGTTGTGGTTCTGTACAAGGGGGGAAATTTGTTTAAATTAATTGCTATATGCTAGTCATATCTAACACCTTTTGTTTCTCTTCTAGCGAAATTAACGGTAGACTTTTATTTTTATAGAAATTTTTCAATGAGTGCATTAAATCCATATCTTACATTCAACTTTAAAAAAATAGAGAATTTTGTACTAATAGGGTTTTGTTTCACACTGTTTTTGTTTTAATGCAATTTTGACCAAGTATAATGTTGAAAATATATAGCTGAAGATCCTTATCGTAGATTTATTTTCCTTGAAATAGTTGAGGATAAAAAATAAAAGCTTTGACAATTTGGCATAAAAGAAGACCTTTAACATAAGGTCTTCAGTTGCAACTCCGGCATAATTATCTAATCTTTGTTTGAATTAAAAATATTAATGTGATATTTTTTATTTTATACATTTTGAAATTTGTTTTGGTCTATGGTCTAGCACAATAACAAATGAATAGAATCATAGCCCATTTCGGGCTTGTTCAGAATAGTTTGTGCTTTTATTTTTAAAAGTAGAAGAAAAAAAGCAAAAATACTTTTTGATTTCAAAAGGGCATTTGTTTGATTAAATAAGTCAAAAGTTTTTATTGCTATAAATAACGTTGTAATTCAAAAATAAGGGCGAAATTCTTAATTTGTTATTCTTAAATGTAAGGTCAACAATGTAAATAAAAAAACTTTTCGTAAAATATTTTTTATAAGTACTAAATAATTGGCTTCTTCCAAAAGTGCTCATAAAAGCAAAAAGTACTTTTATAGGGTTCATCTAAACATGTCAAAAGGCTGCCTTTGAAGAAAGCTAAAAACAACTTCTTCTTTTTTTTAAGCCATTTCAAAAAGAGGAGGAAAAGTGAGAAAAAAAGAGTCCAGATTTTATTCTTTTTAGTGAGTCGAGGAATCTTGTTCAAAGAGTATTTAACAACTCTTTTTTTGGAACTTCTCGTCCCACTAATGGTCAATGCTTTGAAACTGTTAGATCTAGTCAATGGTTTTTTTTTTAAGCCATTTCAAAAAGAGGAGGAAAAGCCAGAAAAAAAGAGTCCAGATTTTATTCTTTTTAGTGAGTTGAGGAGTCTTGTTCAAAGAGTATTTAACAACTCTTTTTTTAAAACTTATCGTCCCACCAATGGTCAATGTTTTGAAACTGTTAGATCTAGTCAAAATAATTTCTTTTTTCTTTATAGATTTAACAGCTGAAAGACAGATATTTATCTATTTCTTTATTCTTAATAAAGAAATTGCTTTGTTTATTCCCCAATAATATACAATTTCTCTAATGAGAAAATAATCTAATGATATGTTTTTCAACAATCAAATTTATATAAAATAAATGATTTTGATCAGATAGTATGTACCGACTGGTTCCCACTCGAGGAAGATCCTAACAGGCAATTTAACGAGGCTGTCAAAAAAAGAAAGGTGATGACACGACATATTTGAATCCAAAACCGCAGGAAAGTGCATTAGCCATCATCACCGCAGAATATGAGTGAATAACCATCAACGTCTTTGACTATTATTCGGCGTTATAGAGGCACTAAGGTCCCAAATATAAGTTTAAGTGCTTGTCGATTTAGCTTTAAAAGAAGCCCATTAAAGTTTACTTTAACTCCGTCCACTCAAAGATTAGCTTTTTTCATGGCATGCACATAGAGAAAGCCAATAAATGCTTCCTTATGTGGATAATGAAATGAGGTATTACGATAGGATTTGTTTAAAAAAAAAAAAAAACTCAATTAATGAAGTTCTGTTTTGAATTTAAATCAGGATGTGTTAAATTTGTATACTCTTTGATACGATTTTAATTATATTTAGTCTCTTTCTAAGAGAACGGTTTGAGCCTTTTTTTATTTAAATTTTATAAGAGAAAATATCATAAAAAAAATTGTTAAAACAATATAAAAACAGTTAAAACCGTTTTTGTCAAAAAGCTGTTAGCGTTTAGAAACATCCATTGTTAGTAGTATGCTAAAGTTAGAGCCAGACTAAACGTGACTGAATAGAGTAGAGCAAACAAGATGTAGGATTTATGAGGAGAAGGGAAATGAGAACAAAACTTTAAGTTTTATAAAAAATTTATATACAAATAAAAAAAAATAATAAGGGAGAGGCTGCCTATTTCATCCGTGAGTGCCTGCCTCCACTCGCAAGTATAGCCAACCATAGAAAAAACCTATAAAGTAAATTTTTCTTAGTTACTTTACGTGTGAATGTGCGTGCACACATGCTAATCAGCAAACACAAAACGAATAAAAAAATAGCTAATAAAAATAGAATGCTGTAATGAGAAAGGGGATAAACAGATTTTCAGTGTCTTTAATCTCTGTAGATCTTCTAGTGGCAATAAAATAGTTTAGTGTAGCAAAGCTTACTTGGTAATATTGGAACACTATTTTTTTTATAGAGTATTTGAAACATCAATTTCAACCCATTAGTTACAACTGTAAACAATGTAAAACTTTCAGTAGTTACAATAAAAAGCTAAAAAAATTATTACAGAGTAAAGTTCACACATGTTGCAATTTTAAACTTAAAATGTATGTTCAAATAGATTCTCCAAACAGAAACTTTACTTTTTCCCAGAAAAAATTGTCTTTAAATATTTTTTATTTAAAAAATGGAACAGAAAAGGAGTCGGGTACTTGTCTTTGATTCAAACAATAAAAAGTGGGGCAAAAGTGAGAAATATTATAGATTGAATATTACGTTGAAACAATGAGTTGTTACAGTTTGAGATGTTGATTAATTAGGATAAAATGAATCTTTTGGATTGTATTCATCCCTTAGTGCAATTATGTTGTTCAGTAATTTAATCACTCCTTACATGATCACAACCAAGAAATTTCTGTTAAAAAAAAAAAAAACCAAGTAATTTTAAGTTTCATCTCAGTTTCTGCAATATATTTTTTAAAATAAGCTTTATAATATACACCCCCGTATATTGCTCTTATATATGTATATATGTATATATATTATATAAAATCTCCGTATAAATTGCCGACTAAAGTAAGAAGAGTCTGAAGTTCCTTTATTTTTAAAGTTTTGCTATATTCGAAAGATTGTGATAAGCGGCAAATTTTGTTTCCAAGGTGAGAATGGGGCGAGCATACCCCTATAGTTGTCAGGAAGGAATTAATTAAGAACTTAACAAAAATATAATTAGAGATAATAATTATTGTTTTGAAACTATTTCTGATGATAGCTTAAATTTTTAATATTTGACTATAGGTAAGGACGGAGCCAAAAAAATTAAACAGGAGTATACTAAAATTTTCAAGAAAAATTAAATAAAAGAGATGTAATAATTTTAAAGATAACGAGGCATAATTTTAAAAAGGTAAAATATAAATTTTTATAAAATTTTATATATAATATTGAAAGAAAGAAAAGTTGAGGGGGACAAGCGCCCACTCGTGTAGCTCCGTCCTCGACTACAGTTTATATAATAATTGTTATCATTACCATCATCACCGTCATCATTATTATAATATTCTTTCACTATGGTATACATTTTCTCATTATTGAAATAATTTATATCCAAACATGCGTCGGTGATTGTCCTTTTCTAATTCGAGAGAAACGACATGTTTTCCAATCAATGTCATTTACTAATGTAATCAAGAGTAAAACGACATATACTGTTTCCTTGAGGCAGGAAATTTGTCCTTAAAAACGACACGCCATACGATTAGCAGACCTTTAAATACAAACGACATGACGTGTTTACCATTTTTCACTAGGTGGAAAAACCAGAAATGAATGTCGTTGCCATCTTCGAACGACAGCGAAAACTTCAAGACAGGCAACGTAGGCCGTCTTCGTAAATTGACGCCAATGTCCTTTTATAGTTCTCTCTCTCTCTCTCCTCCACTTGAATAGAGAAAACTTACTAATACAAACAATAAGTCGTTTTTTAATTTAATTTCTTCGGTTAATTTTTTTCCCGCTTTAAGACAACAATTTTCAAACTATACGTTGCTCCTTTACCTTAAAAAGACTGCATTCTTCGACGTCAAAAGTTTTGTTTGATTGTTTGAAAACGATATGTCGTTTATAGAATAAGCGGCAGTAAACGTAGGACAAAACTACACGTCGTTAGTGGGAATAAACGACCTCTTTGTTCGGTGAAAAAAGAAAAGCAAGAAAAAAGCGGCAACAAAATTTAGTAGTAACGAGATGCCCTTTCTATCACATAAGCAACAACAAATAATTAAAAAAGAGGACATATTCTTTTTATTTTCCCTAGAGCGACTCATTTGTTAGTCGTTTTTCGTTCAAACGACATCAAATTTTACAATAAAAACAGCATGTCGTTCGGGTACGAGTCTGGCTCCATTATTTCATCTTTCGATCTTCTTTAAATTACAGTTTGTCACATGTCTACTAAATTCTATTAAAATTTTGATTTTCCAGTTCTTATCAAGCATTACAAAAAAAAAAACAAAAACAAAACAAAACATGCATAAGAAGTAATCTTCACGGATAAAATCAGTAAACGATGAAATGGTATCGGAAACATTGGATACAAGTAGCATGGGGTGACTTTTGTGTAGAACTATATATTTCTCTCAGAACATGTGCTTGAAAAAAAATCTAATTATCATTATGAGTACGATAAATGAACTTAAAAACTTTTATGTTAATCCAACTTATAATCTGGAAGGGGAAAAAAAAGCTAATCTAATTCCAAAGTGTGAAAAAAATTGCTTTAATTAAAATAATGTGCGGGATCTATGTTGTCCAACACCATGTCATAAAGTGGATACTATTAGATCAATGATTAATTATTAACTTAAGTAACACTTTAAGTACATATAAATTCTAAACAATTTCGCTCTTAAAATAATCCTAATCCTATGCCATTTGCTTCTTTTACTCCTTGGAGCCTTTTGTTTAACTTGTTTTGCTTCGTACAATTTATAACTATCTAATCTCTTGAATCCATTTGGGAGGAAATTTAAAATTCATTAACAACCTTGATAACATCCCCCACACCCAAAAAAAATATTTAATTAATTTTTTTTTTAATAATCTCACAGTTTTCCAAGATTCAATAGCATCTCTCTTAATCTAATAATTTCATGATCACTATCATGATTCGGTAGATTAAAAAAAGAATATCCAATGACCTTAATCAACTAAAAATAACCAAATACACTTTAAACAAAAAAAAAAAAAACATAAAAGCTTTATAACTTAGCAGGCCATAAAAGATTCAAGTGCTTTTCCTTTTCCTTTTCTCCTTTTTACCCGTTGCACACATTCTTTAATAATAGATGTTTTGGGTTTATATCATTCTTTAACAAAACCAATACACTTAAAGCCTAAAAAAAAGAAATGATCCAGAGATGCACGGCTAATAAAACATTGTCACAAACCATAAATTCAACAAAAAAAAAAAAAGAAAAGAAAGAGAGACCATAAAGGCAAGGTAAAGGCTCTATGCATGAGGGATAAGATGGGATCTCAAAAGCACCAACCATGTTTCAACAGGAGAAATTCTGTCACTCAAAACCCTAACAATGATATCTCTACCGCTGTTAGGATTGTCTAGGTAGCATAATTCCACACCCAAAAACCAAAAAAGAAAAATAAAATAAAATAAAATAAAACATACAAAAAAAAGGAAAAAAAATCACCATAAAATAAAATAAGACAAAATATAATAATATCCAGGGGATAAGATAACTCTGTTCATATCATTTCCGTGGCTTAAGATTCCCATGAAAAAGCAATATACAATAATATTGATGCACCAAAACAGAACATTAACCAAAAGGACTATTCAAATTAATGGTTGAAACATCATCACAAACATTGCAAAGTACTTTGGGGAAAAAAAACAGTGATAAATAGAGAGTACCTAAATGAGACATCCTTGTGAAATTAGAGAGATATTGCACCTAATTAGTCTTCAAGGGTTTTTCAAGATACACCCAGAAAGCCTATCTATATATCTATATATGTATGTATGTGTATATATTAGGAGAAAGAAATTGAATAAAATAGGTGGATTATAGGGGAAACAGAATCATGAAAAGAAAAGGGTTGTCTTCAAATTACGTGATCCATCAACAGGTGAAGCTGCCAGCATGATCCGATCTATCCTCGAGACATAGGGAAGTTTGGATCATGCTGGCAGCTTCAACTGCTAGTGGTGCACGGTAAGCAGCTAGGCTGAGTACCATAGGATGAGAGAGCTAGAGAGAGAGAGGGAGAGGAGAAAGATAAGGAGAGAGAGAGAGAGAGAGAGAGAGGGAGAGGAGAAAGATAAGGAGAGAAAGAGAGAGAGAGAGAGAGGGAGAGAGAGATCTGTTTATGTTGCTCTATAGAGGAGAGGGAGATTAGGAGGGGATATAAATATAGGGGAAAACTAGAAGAATGTCTGTCTCTCGTCTCTCTTGGCTAGTAGGCTTTTGGTGATTTTGTTATTATTATGAAGAAGTCTTCATAATGAGGAATTTTTTATTTTTTATCTTTTAAAAATAAAAACAGCTTTAAAAAAAAAAAGGAATTTTGCTACAAAAAAAAATTAGGGTTTTGGAAGGAAACAGATGGCAGTGGTCCAAAGTAAGACAATATTGAATACTATCTTACCCACGCCAACGCCATGCAGACAAGGCAGTGATACCTGTTTTAAAAAGTCACCTAAAGCTTTTATCTGCTTTAGGATCGCTCTCTCTCTCTCCCTCCCTCTCTCCTCTTATATCATAATTCATAATTTCAAATTTCATAGATGAACCCAAAAAAGAGAGCAAAATACAATAGTTTAGGTGGGGGACCAATGCATGCTTCTTAGCAGACTTAAGAGAAAAGGAAAGGAAGCATCTCAAGCCAAACAAAGTCATGCACGTGATACCTCTCTCTAGAACATGTATGTGATTTCTTTCTCTTTGTTTCTAATTATAAGTATCTTTTCATATCTTTTCCTTTTGTTTTGGTGAATATATGTTTTTGTGTGTTTGTTTGCTTTATACACATATGGAATGCCATTTGTCAAAGACTTGATCCTGGTGAATCTAATTGGTGTCAGCTATTTATTAAAAGCAATATTTTAACAAGTCGTCTGCCCCCAATTAACTAACATCTAATCCAGGGTTTAGCCAAAAGATAGAGGGCCGCCCCTTAGAATTTTTTTTTTCTTTTAATTTTATATGTGAAATTTCTTATCCTTGTTTTTCCTTTAAAATTTCGTTTGTCTTCCAGTATAATATATAAATTCTATTCCTTTATTTATGTGTAAAATACTCGTAAAATTTATAGTATATGCTTCTGTTCTTCTTGATCTATTTTTTTAGCTCCTTCCATCCCCTATCTCATCTGTCACTCGAACAATGTGATAAGGGGCCATTAGCCAAATGATCTTCATATACCTAATATAATATTATAAATTAAAGTTTGTTGTGATTTTTGACGTGTTTTGTTCTTTTATTTTGTTTTGATCCATTGGGTAGGTTTGGGGCAGATGGAACCAATAGATGGTATGAAAGGTTATCCTCATATCAACGAATCAAAAAATGAAAAATAAAAGCCGTTTGGTATTGTTTTTAAAATATGTGAAATGTTTTTGTTTTTAAAAATGAGAATTTTTTTAAAATTGTGCTGTAACGCCCTCTTATGGACGTCACAATAATCGTTACTTTATTCTTGTTATCATTATTTATAAGATAAACTATTTAAATTTAAACACAATTTGATAAACATATCCCAAGATCCATGCATATAATTTTTTTTTTTGAAAGTATTTCAAATCTTTTTTTTTTTTTATAGTTTATCAATGCCAAATTAACAAGACCATAATTCAAATAAAATTTCAAAACAAACTTTAAAATCTGTTTAAATAGTTCGGTAGATTAAACTTCTGCAAAATCAAAATAAATGTAAAACAAGTCTTTTTACTTAATTGTGTAGAAATTAAAAATAAAATCGTGGTTCAAGTAATTAATTTTTTTTTTGGTGTGATTCTGTTTTCAATCTAATACTCCTAGCGCACACGTCCGTCTTCGCCCTCCACCTATTCCATAAGCCTTTTACCTTTATCTGCAACATGATTATAAACTAAGTAAGCAAAAGCTTAGTAAGTACACTTTCTTATCTCACAGTATAAAACATTTCATGAACACTTTTATAAAATATCATAATCATAATCATCATTAACATAATAGTGCACTTAGCATGGTTTCATATAGAACATATCTTTTATTATTATTATCCATATTAAAAACTTCATTCATTTTATCTTTGGGGGCCCAAGTGTTGCACCATAAACATCATCATCGTAGACACGCCGTCATGAGAGGAGAAAGGTAGCTAATCTCAAATCAAACATGACAAGTCCAACCTTTGAAACATCATAAACATAAACATAAACATAGGTTATGCAACACTTAATTAAGTGATACATATATATAGATATACTTTTAATATACCTCATCATTGAAACATTCGTTAAACTTTCTTGTTGCAACAAGAGTTTTCATGAGAAAATAACATGTAAAAACAAACTTAAAAATTATCATAAACATGTTCTTAAAACTTTTTCATAAACTTTTATCACGTTGCAGGTGAGAATGTACTTACTTGACTTGTTTACTTAAACCTCATCTTAGATGACGTCGCCGTGGTCTCGATATGCTCACTTCTTAGTGTGTTCATGTCATACATCCATATACAAATAAAAATGAATTTCATTCTTATGAAATCATCCAAAACCATATGACATCACTCAAACGTTCGTCTCAAGAATTACAAAAACACACATACACTTTACTAACTTATAAATATTCATACAAAAACTGCAATACTAATACCTGCCTGACCCTTATGTATTCATAATTCAATAACTCACAATTCACACACAATTAGACCATGAGACTCTAGAGGGACAAAGCTAACATATAAACATAATATCATGATTTTTCATTTATTATAAAAATTCCATTTAACAACCAAACAAGTCACACACTTCATAGCATAAAATATGCCAACAATAGTTGGGTAGTGAACAATCCTATCTAACATTCATATAATAAAATATTTATTTAACAAAATAATTCGATAAAAATCCTACATGTAATAGACACCTAAAACTATAACATATTTGAAAATTAGCTTCAAATAAATTTTCAACAATTCAAAACATGCATTAGAATTCAAAGACAAAATAAACCTTAAACACATTTTATTGTGACGTCCGGCGTGGGCCTTACCTCAAGCCTCCATAGGACCCACCTTGCAGGGCCCTCGGACTTACGACTCTTATTAATAGACCGTTCCCGTGCCGTCCCACTCATCCGTATTGTCCCCTCTAGGGCCCTTTGGCCCCTCAGGGTTTTCTTTCGTGTCCCTCAGGTTCGAACCTCAAACCTTTTTTAAGAGGTTTTTATTTCCGTCACGAGTACTAATTGAGTTACTAACTCTAACTCAATTGGTACTCATGATGGAAATAAGAACCTCTTAAGGGAGGTTTGAGGTTCGAACCTGAACGACGCAAAAGAAAACCCTGAGAGGCCAGAGAACCCTAGAGGGGACAATACGGATGAGTGGGACGGCTCGGGAACGGTCTACCAATAAGAGTAGTAAGTCCGAGGGCCCCACAAGGTGGGTCCTATGGAGGCTTGAGGTGGGGCCTGCGCCAGACGTATCCTATGATGCTCTTGGATCTACGTGTGCATATGTTGGTTTTTTCTCCTTCTTTATGTTAAAAAAAAAAAAAAGGAACCTTCTATTTAAATACTCAATCTTTTGTGCAACTTTGATGGCTTTTGAAAATTTGATTAGCTTGTTATTTAATTGTGACATCTTTTTCATTAAGCACTTGAAATCTTTGAATATTCGTTAGTTTAAACATGAGAATGACAAATTTACCACCAAAGTCCCTAATGGGACATGATAAATTCTATGCTCTTCCGGTATTGCCTTAGGGGTCCTTATCCTGAATTCGACCTGACTTGGACCTTTTTTTTTATATATAATATGCTTACAAAATCAATATGTTGTAATGTGTATTTTTCGGTTTTATTAGTTTTATCTTAATTACCTATTGTTGAAATATATGATTATATATAATTTTTTAATGGGATTTCTAAGTTTACATAATTCATGGCTTGAAATTTGAAATAATGAAATATGTATCTTAATAAGCGGGTTAAGTTGAGTTGCACATGAGTTCTCCGAATCCATGATGGCACAAGTTTTCTCCAATGGGTATAAGAAACCATAAAAATTGCTCAGCCCTAAACAACTGTTCTGCTGGCATCTTATTTGAATCAGATCTAGCTAGTTTCTATCTCTATTTTTTTTGAAGGATAGTTTTAGTGGTTTTATTTGAGCCTTTCTCTCATCTCTCTTTTTTTCCGTACTATGTTGTATTATGTTTGCTAAATTACAGTTTTAGTTCAAAAACCATCATCATCAATTTTTTTTTTTTTCCATTTTGCTGTTTCCTCTCTTTTTCTTTACTCTTTTATTTTGCCCTTTTTCCAAAGATGTTTCTTTCCATCGCTATCAACCGCCTCGTCCAAAGAGGACTAGGCTGCAAATCAATTTGCAATTTCTCCACTTAGCCATTGACAGATTTTCCTTTAACATGAAAATCAGCGTCATATTTCCACCGCCCTTAAAACAAACACACCCAACAAGGAATGAGCCAACCAATTAAAAGATACCCCTCATAAAAGTCTATTGTTTTTGCTCTGCATTAATCTATTGCTTGAGAAAGATTAAAAAGCTTGAAAACATCTTAATTGGCAGTAAAGTTGAAGCAATTTATGCCAACCTAAAGGCGGCCAACAAGCCATATTATGTACATGTATATACATTTATAGACATATATATGTATGCAATTTTATATGGTCCTCCAAACCCACTTAGTTTACACCATTAATTGATTTTTAGATTAAATTTATAAATACCCACGATTTATAAATCCTTGTCCAGATTTGTCTATAATAGTAATAAAATATTAATCACATAACACCAATTGTAATTTCATTAATGCTCAAATTATTAAAGGTGAGTCAACTTGTTGATCCTAACTATTAATTTTGTGTCAGTTTATCTACTTCTATTTTAAAGTTGAGGGTAGTTGGGAGCATTTACGAAATTACATATTTCACGGGCGTTGAGAATGATTTTATAATGTAGTTTAAAAGGTGAAATGAATGTTTTTCAAAATTTAAAGGGCTTGCTAAACTAAGATACGTAGTTGTCATTTAGGAATTAATTCTTAGGCTTTTTATAAGGTAGTTTTATTACCACCCTCCACACCCCTTTTAAAATACACACCTCCTAACTTAGATTGGAAAAAAAGAAGAAAACATGCCTTAATGATTTAATTTGCTTATTACAAACCCCTTATAATTCCAATATTACCCTTAACTATTTTGTATGATTATTACCCCTCAACCACTTCATATTTCTTTTCACTCCCACTATTTAATTTTTCCTTACTTGTATTCTTATCTCTCTCTCTCTCTCTCCGTCGCTTTCTCTCTCTTTTTGTTGTGGTTGGAGCCTTAGGCATAGTTCAAAAAATAAATAAGTTAATCCCGTTTTGGTTGTTAATTTTTAGGGAAAAAAATGGCTTCCATTATTTTCAGTAACTTAAGAAACATTTCAATTTGTTAGTAAACCCATCAACATAATTGTTAGTGATTCTTGTTTCAATAACTTTTTATGATTTATTTATTTATATAGTTTGTGCTGAAAAATTCTTATTCTAATTCCTGGCAGTTAAGCAAATAACTCGACATAAACAATGATTTTCGTCTCTTCTTATTCTCTTTCATCTCTAGTCCAATTTATTCCAATTGAATTAATCAAAATCTCTAAAACAGCCATAAACGTAAACCGTATGTGCCTGCCATTATGATGCTAATTATACGTAGAGAAATGCATGTCAATCTAAATCACAGTTAAACCACAAACTGCAGGATCGATCTAGTGCTTCAAACTTTTTGGGTTGTACTACTCTCATCAGTCACGTTGGACGTGGCTTATTTTTGAGCGCTCATAGGTGGGCTTGACCAAATTCAAAATGAGCGGTTATCATTTCTCTATTTTTTAGGACATCAGGTAACTAGTCTTAGCTAGTGGGTCCTTATTATGTTAGATTATGTGGCTACTTAAGGTCTATTTAAAGGAATCTAATAACCAACATATTATTAAGACGCGTCCACAAAGCGTGAGAAAAAATATATATAGTTGTTTTCTCTGCTCTCTTTTCTCTCTCTAGACTTCTTTTCATGTGCATTCTAAGTAGGGTTTTAGGTTGTCGAATCTTGTGGGAGTTCTTAAAATTCTCCTATACTATGAGAATATTCCGAAAAGCAAAATACCACGAGGTTTTCTGAAAGACGATCCGATGTCCTCTGCTCATACGCTTCCAACAGGTCATAACTTCAAAAATCCAAAGTTTTGGGGGCCTTTTTTTATTTAAAAAAAAACACTACTCTTTCCCAAGTAGCAACATAAATTATCACGATTATAGGAGAACAGCACTTGTAATACTCAAAGCGCTCTTTGAGTAGGTACGAATTATTATTATCATCCAAAAGGAAAAAGCACAAGGATTTGTGCTTATAGTTGTATTTGGCAATCTCTATACTCTAGAAAGCAATTTTTAATTATTAATACTATAAATTAGTGGTATTCTTCATTCTTTTTGCTTCTAATTACGAATTTACAAATCCACCACTCTACTTGATAATTCAGATGATTTGCACGCAAACATGTAGCTTTTGTAGATGAAATGATCTTTTTTTTTCCCTCAAGTAAATGAAGATAAACGGACATAGAAGCTTGGCAAATTACAACTAGAGGTTGGCTCCCACTACTCAAATAAATCCCTCACCCTCATTTATTAAAAATAATAAGGAAAAAACAAATTAAAGAAATTTAGAATCCAAGCAAAATCAGATGAACTGGTCTTAACCCACAATATGGCAACAATAGTTACTACTACTAATAATAAATTGAAGCCTTTGAATTAAGTATGAGAAAGTAAGAAAATTAACTTGATCAACCCTTTATGGGTTCCAAGAGACATTTATCTATGACAAATAGGCCTTTACATTTAAAGATTTCTGCAGCAATATTTAGCTATTGGCCACAATATATATGAAGTTGGACCAAACTCATCTTTTTCCCGTGGAGACCATAAAGAAAAAGTAGACTTGTTTTGGGCTCTGACTAGAAAGCGATTACTAATAATCCTGTCTAGGGGATATAAATGAATTTTCCAATAACGAGCGCGTCTGAGGAAGCTTCCTAATACCCTTTCAGTGGAATAATTATTAAAAGCCTTGGATGATGCTTGTTCTAGTCCCCATTCATTTTTGTTAATGTACAAAAGAAACAAAAAAAAAGTTGATCTAATCTTTGTATCATTGGAAGTCTCTAATTTTTTCAATAAACAGACAATCATGTCCCGCATTCAGGAATTTGTGAACAAATATTTCGGATCTGTTCTCTTAAATTTTTTGTGGTCTAACTACTTTGTCAAATCATTTAGTCATCAACTGTAAAAATAACATCAAGAAACAACTCATAAAACAAGAACTTGGGAGAACAAATGTGGGATCTGATATCTCTACTCTTGCTACTACACTTTATACTTCAAATCAATTAATGCATATTATGTTAGGTATACGCTGTGTTTATGTTTGGCTAAAAAAGTCTTTTCCCACAACATATATATATTTTTTACAGATTTGATTCAAAGAGTAGATATTGTGTGATTATCAAAATGTAAAAGTTAATTTAGAGTGATTACGGCAAATACATATAAAAAAAAATGTCTGCACTCTTAAAAACGCAACATGGACTCGCATTTCAAACAAATATAAGAGAGGATTTTCTCGTTAATGTACAAAAATATGTACAGTCCCATTCATTTTTGTTAATGTACAAAACAAAAACCAGATTGCTGATCAAATCTGTATTATTGAAAGTCTGGAATTTTTTCAATAAAAAGACAATCTTGTCCCACATTTAGGAATTTATAGACAAATATTGATCTGCATACGTCCCTGATCAGGCCAGATCTGCCATCTTGTCTTGAATTTCCTATCCTCTAACTACTTTGTCATATCATTTAATTATCCACATACGCAATTAAATGAATTGTCAAAATAGTATCAAGTAACAACCAATAAAACAAGAATTGAGACAATAAATGTGAGATCTGATATCTCCATTCTTGCTGCTATAATTTATTCTGCGAATCAATTAATGCATATTATATAGATATGCGCTGTGTTTATGTTAGGCTAAAAAAGTCTTCTCTCACAACATATGTATAATTTTTGCAGACTTGATACCATGAGTAGGTATATTGTGTGATTATAAAAATATAAAAATATAAAAATAGATTTTAGAGTGTTTACGGAAAATACATATAAAAAAAAATCTCTTCACTCTTAAAAACACAACACGGACTCGCATTTCAAACAGATATAAGAGATTTTTTTTTTTATTTGGATCTTCATGCACAAAAGGCTAAACTTGGTGAGAATCACATCAAACAAAGGAAAAAGACTATACAAAACCGACATAACTGGATTCATATTTTAACTTCTCAAAAACCTATGATAAAATTCTCATCGTAGTATTGTCTATTTTATCTTCATATAAGTCAAGCTTGCGAAAGAAAGTTCAAAATGCACATTTTTTTTTCCTGCAAGAATTGATCTGTTTCTCCTTGGTAAATGAAATCTAGCATTTGGGTCCAAAATATGTCAAGAATATCACACAGACTGGTAGATTCTGAGCATCAATAGATTAAAAACCGCCAAAAGAGCTTTCCTGGGATTTGAAAATCACAACTAATTGTCTAGTGATCTGCACAAAAATGCCCACTAACACACGACTTGCATAAAACATCATTATAATTACCTCCAATGCAATATAATTATCCTCTGCCTTAGCCAAGCTAAACACAAAATATGTGAAATGTAAAGAAAGAAGAAATGAAGAAATGAAAAGATCAAAAGGGTTTGAACGAAAAAAAAAAAGGAAAAGGAAAAGGAAAAGAGAAAGAGAAAGAGATAGAGATAGTGAAATGAAGGCACTGTGTAAGAAAGAGAAAGAACGCATGCCATGTGGAACAAAGAATAGTAAGAGGGGGAAAAATATTTTAGGCCAGGGAATATACCATTTAGATTACTCAACCTTTTTTTCCTTTTTCTTTGCTTCCAGGAAAAACAGTAGTTTTGTAATCTACGTTACCACAAAATATATGGGTCCCCAAATAGGAAGAAGTGAGGCTGTCTCAGCATGACCTAGCTAGGGTTAGAACAAAACATCATCAACTTCTTCATTCTTTTCTAACGGAAGATAGATCATGCTGGCAGCTTCACTTTTTCCTTTGTGAACATCAGGAAATCATAATATCACTTTACATACATATACATAAGAACATAGATTTGTATCTCAAGGACAATGAACTAAGGGAATATCATAAAAATATATATTTCTATATATAATTATAAAACCTAATGAAAAGGATCTATTTTGGTAATAAGAATAACAAAGCGAGCAGTGAGTATATGCTATATTTATAGGGGCCGGGGGAGAGGTGTGAAGAGAGAGGGGTACAAATAAAACCTACCCACCTTGTGAGGGCAGTAATAGTACCGAAAGATAAATTTTTGAAGAAGTGTGTTTAAATTTATGAGCTATGAGAGAGAGCCAAAAAAGAGAGGGAAAGAGAGAACAGCTAAGAAGGGCAGAGAGGAACAGCTATACAATGTAGGGGGTTGGGGAATAGGAATAGCTGGGGAAATGAGGTTATTAGGGATCACAGGTGGTGCAAACATAGGACGGCATTGGCAGTGGACAGACATGAGAGAAAGAGTCTCTCATCGCTTTCTTTGGTACGCACTTAATTTGCAATGCCAAAAATAAAAAAAATATTAAAAAATCTAAATATCAAGATCGCGATGATGACTTTTTTCTTTTGTTTTTTGCGAATTAAAGTGTAGAGAATTCAAAGTCTCTAACTTCTGCTATGCCCTATAACAACAATGATATGACATTTTTTATCACGAGCTTGTAACCATTTATGAGTCACGGTTTATAACAATAAAAAAATTGTGGTTTTCATCCGTACTGTTTAGTTTTCATCGTAATTTTAGTTATAAATAATAAAAAAATTTTATAATGTTATAATAATAATAAAAAAATTTACTATAATAAAAAATTCTCATATTTTATAATAAAAATAATTCCAATCATTAATTTTTACCACTTTTTTAAACACCCACTACATTTAAATTTACTGTTAGTGAAAGATCAAAGTCAATATTTATGGTACAACTATCTAGCAATTTTGTCTTCTTTGCATTTATTGGTATTAGACAACTTATAGGTTAATTAGATAATTATATTTTTTTTGAGTTATTTTTTAATTTATCCCTCTAATTTAGTAAAAAAATATTTTTTAAATTTTAAAATTTTATTTTAATTTTATCCCTCGTAGATTTTTTGATAAAAAATAAATATAAGACAAAAATACTTTTAATTAGATTGAATTTGTTTCTAAAATATATTTTTTCTTAAGAAAATTTATTTAAAAATATTTTAATATTCAAAAAGCTATAAAATTTAAGATCTTTTTTAGAAATTTGATGTCTTGTTTCAGGATTGTTTATGTTTTTAAATCTATAAAATATTTTCCCTAATTAATTAAAGGTAATTTTATTGTTTTGCCTAATTTTTTTCTATTTATAAAGATAAAATTGAAGCAAATTTTTTAAATTCAAATGATACATTTGTAATTTTTAAAAATAAAAAAATAAAATAAAAAATAGTTAAAACTAAAAAGTATAATTATGTAATTAACTAATCCGATAAACTTATTGTCTGATAGTAATTTGTATTTCTATCGAGCTCATTGATAATACTACTTATTAATGATTTTTTGTGGTTTGTGAATGCAGACACTTCATCTAATCACGTTAACCATCACTTGCATGATTTTTTTTTTTTTTAAGCGAACGAACTTGCATGATTCTATGTGGTTATATCAACTATCAAGGATATATTGAACCTGTGCTTGGTCACACGCGCACAATATTATATTTTACTTTTTTTTTTACACTCACTGTTCCACTACGTATCTGTATATGCAAACGTGAATTTGAATTTTTCCGTTCAAGCCATCACACTTCGAACAAATGATCCAAACGGAAGTATCTTCTTTTTGTTAATGTATAGTATTATCATTCCAAGAATGCCATAATTGATGTGAGGGTCCATATGAATCAGTCTGAATATTAGATATGCAGACATATAGACCCTACAGCTCGTACACGATCGCAATTCTCACGCGTAGAAAACACACACATAATTGCATATATAGCATGCTATGGTGGTGTACTGAGATGAGACTATATGGAGTAGGGAGGGTCATACAGTACCACAATCAACATTTACAATTCAAAATCAAAATGACCCGTGTCAAGTGCATGTTTGATAGAGGCCGGGCATACTGAACTGCAATTATTAGTTGACAAAACTTTTCGACTTTCAACGTATTGTTTTCGGATTACATTGTTGAAAGTCAAACCCTCCTGCATGACTATTGTGTTTCTCTCTCGCATACAGTGATTGCTAATTTGATTAAGTTGTGACTCTAGGATCCTTTTTGATTCGTGGGGTATTACGATCAATGGTGTACGTTTTTTTAGCTATTTTATTCAATCAAAATCGTTTTTTCCTGAAAACATATATATACCAGTACGTCAATGTCTACAGGAGAAATTGTTAATGGCTTTGATGCCCATCTCCCCTCGATCGTTGAGAGAACAACAAAACAAAAGTGATCATCAAATGGGTGTAGGTAATTGGTCACATGCATGGTCATTGGGCAAGTTGTTTGTAGAGCCTGGTCTAGTTAATGTTGCTGTGTGACTGCCAAAATGTTATAGCTGTGATTTTAAATCAAGAGTAAATTATATTGTTGTATTTAATACATTATAAACTTATTATAAACTTTAAAATAAGTGATAAATAAAGTCTAATAGCTACTTTAATTTTTGCTCAATATTTTTTTTCTGTGATCAAAATCGTTTATGTTTTGTAACACTCGTTAGTTATTAAATCTTAATTATTAATAATTTTAAAATTTATAATGTATTTTATCAAGATTAAAAACACATGATATATTAAAAAATTTGTTTAATTTAAAATATAATAATACAATTTACTCTTAATTTAACGGCCTGATTTCCTTTGATGAGGATTGTGGAGGGACTTTTTTTTTTCTCTTTCTTATAAGGCAGTTGTTTTCAAACAAGAGAGAGAGATCAGAGGAAGACAAAAAATATATAATGTTAAATAAGACTTTGGCACAAGTGCTTTGAAGCTGATCTGATCAACCTCCCTTTCTTTGGACTCCGCCAAACTTTGTACCATACTTGTTTCCAATAAGCCTACAAAGTGACAGTCTGCAGCAGAGGAAAGCCAAGCTTCCTCTAGTGTTAATAGACCCATTTTTATGCCAAGTATCCAAATACTCTTATGGAATCTGTGCAGACCAAAACTAAAAAAAATAACAAATTAGAAATAGAAAGGAATTTTGGGACTTCAACCAGCTAATGTTAGTAGTTGCTTATTTATGTTGCTAATGTTATGATCAGTTTTTCTAGGAAAGAACAAAAAAAAAA